>PNEQ01101644.1:0-14041 GCA_003012365.1 Medauroidea extradentata | reverse complement strand
ATGGTATAAAATTTGCATGTCTGTCTGGGCTTAGAATATGTCTTAGTTATGTCCTTGTTAGTGAATTAAGTTACTGGAACATGCGTTGAATGTTGGTTGCTGGGCAGTTTGTCGTTGTTTGGTTGGCAGGGGTGGCATCCCTCTTGTTGTCATGTGTGCGGCGGCGATTTGAATGCTGGGGGGGGGGGGATGCTGAACACTGCCACGAGGCACACTGACACACGGGGGTGATTGGAATGCTGAGTGAACACTAACACCCGGGGTTGCTCTGCTTTGACACTGATTTGACTGTTAATGAGAACAAACACTATGGGGGGGGGGGGGAGATGAATGCATGGGAGCACGCTGAGAAAACCCAGCTGACGTCAAGGAGGTCTCAGTACCCAGGCCTAGGGGCTGGGACGACGACAAGTTTGTACACATGATATCCTCCATATACAGTATATAAATAACTGTAATTCTTACGTTGGACAGATTTTTATTCTGCATTTGTAAAGAAATATTAATGGGACACTGTAGATACCCCATAGATAAAATTGTGAATTTGCTGTATTAAATGATGTTGCACGTGTATACTGTTAGGGTGGCTGGTAGGAATCTTTTTTTGAAAATAGGTAGTCAAATGTAGATGTTTCACATGTTTAGGATATTTAATTTAACATTTTGTCGATTAGAGTGGCATAAAAGTAGTGTCATTTTTAGAGACAGTCCTATCTGAAGCTGTGTCTTTCACTTGAATAAATTCTCTTGGAAGATGTTATGGTGTTGAATGCAAGCTGGTACAGTATAAAGAAGAAAGCATCAGTGGTAAAAGGTTGCGAAAACATTATTGAATTGTACATGCTGTAATGGGCTACATCAGAGATGAGGTGACATGTAGAAATTATAGTACACCAAAGATGTTGGTATCGTTTTTGCCTGCAGTGTGTCCACTTGATGTATATAAATATAGCAGTTTAGTTAGATCAATCAATAACTGTTACAGTTTTATGTAGTATAAACGAGAGGATCACCTTGGGCTTGACAGTTGTGAGAGAGAAATATATATGCATGTCATGTGCCCTCGGCCTTCACTCCTCTCTTGGCAGTCTTGCCTACCCGCCTCCATAAGCCTATGTCAGGAAGAGAGGGAGAAGTAGAGTAAATATTACCTCATTATTGTAATTAAATAAAGAAAATTGTATGACATGCAGCTGTTATTGTACACAATTTGTCAGGTTATTGTAACAAATACAGTAGTTGTATCTAGCTGCAATAACTAGGGCACAGAGAGACGAAGACTACATCATTCGTAGGCAGGCTGGTACTGCTCCGAGGTTGACTGGGAGGTTTTGTGGCAAACCCAGTGGTGAGGATGGCCACACTGCTTCCCGGACTGGCATTTTTTTGGCTCTCGTGAACGTGAGACCAAGATATGTACTTCATCTGAAAGTTACATGTACATATTCTAATTAATTCATTCATGTTTGTGTTTAGTTGTCAATGGTTTGAAAACAAATCACTTTTCTTTGTACGTAATATGATACTGTTGCGTGTTGGCCTGGCATCAGGCATGTTACATCATGCTGGGCGGACAGCCTGAGTCGACCAGTGATGTCGTGGGCTTTCGCAACTATGTCGCAAACTCCCGAGAGACGTCATTGGGATTCCTCGATGACGCCAATGCATGTACGTGACTACCAACAGGCATGAGCAAGGTAATGTCTATTTTTAGACCTGTGGCCATCAAGTTGCATCACTGATTGGCGTCACTAAAGGGGCTGTATAAAAGCCTCGGAACTGCGCAGTATGAGTCAGTCTAGTGTTATGCAGTCAGTCTGGAGTCGGAAGTCTGAAGAGGATCAGTATTAGTTTGTAGTCAGTGAATATGAAGTGAGAACCAAGAGTGGTGTAAGGCAGCACCCTTAGGGGCAGCGTTGCCACTGGGGCAGCGAAGGACGTCAAGAGAAAAGATGGGCCGAGAGGAGACACTGACGGCGGCACAGAGATGAAGAGAACCTAGTGCCTTGGGATTGTATCATGACGGCATCGAGGCTGATGTAACATCGGCACCCTGCAGAAGGGACAGACAACACTAAGGCGTTGTGTCTGCACGACTGAACTCACGAAGTGTGGCATCTCGTGGATGGCAACACGGCGGTGGTGGTCGGTGTCGAGGCTGACTAACATCAGCACCATGCAGAAAGGACAGACAACACTAAGGCGTTGTGTCGGCGCGACTGAGCTGACGAGGTGTGGCGTCTCGAGGATGGCAACACGGTGGAGATGGTCGACGGTGTTGAGGCTGTGTGACACCAGTGAGCTGAAGGAAGGACGAACAACACTTGCAGTGTTGTGTTGGAGTGCTACAGAGGCGGCGAGCTGTGGAGAACAACACTGACAGTGTTGTGTCTAGGAGGGCAGTAACTGGCTACTTGAGGAGTCTACCTGTCTACCTGGTGATTCAAGAGAAGAAGTGCTTGGAGAGTTCCCTATTGGTCGTGCTAGAGAAAGGTGTTATGCTTGTAGAGAGAGACTGGTGAAGACATCTGGTGACATCAGAGTCTACTGTGAGGCTACAGTCACATGCCTTCGGAGCAGTATTGGGCGGAACATGAGAACTGCTGCTGCTGGTCGACGGACAACAAGGAGGTGCGCGACGGGATCAAACCGAAAACTTCAAGAATGAAGACGGTGGTGCACTTCGAGTGCTGCGCAGCACATGGTGAGCCATCACCCCTTCGGACTGTTAAGGTTGTACATTGTCACTGTTTGAGAGACTGTTGATTGGATATATGACTGTACTTTTATTGTGATTTGTAGTATTTAATTAATGGTAGACATTTTTGTTGTGCTTTAATTGTCAAAGTTAATTAACGTTTCTGTGGCACAGCAGTAATTGTGTGCATAATTAAGGGTGTTGTGAAACTTATAATTGATTGCTGTTTTGTGTTTTTTTGTAAGTTTTGTGAGCCAGTAAATCAATAACTTAATTCAACTCTTTTATTTCTAATTATAAGACATCTATCCCAAAGAGCTCAGAGAATTGCCCACATATAAAGTTTCTACTTAAACATGTAACAATATCATGTAGGATTATATTTACTGTTTCCTTGTTCCGAAATGTGTTTTAATTAATAACCTATGCAAAGTTCATTGCATCTATAAAACTACTAAAAATAAAACCAAATTATATATGTACCTACCTATATATTTAGATAGCTAGTGTCGTTAGATCCGGTGTTGTTGAGATTCTACTGTGTATGATAGTAGGAATGCTGATACCCTGGAAATTAACACAGAAATTAAATTTCTGTAAATATGGAATAAAAAATTACTTAATCATAAACACAATGCACTGTGCAAACAACAAAAGATCATATTTTTAGATTTTGCTTAAATATGTTTGTAATAGCTGTTCTATATAGTGATGAGACACCTGTACTCACGGCCGTGATCAATTTTAGTACTCTCTTGGCAAATGTTAACTGCACGAGTCCAGACACGTAAGTGTGTAAAGAAATCGCCTCCCTGTCCAAGGCTGAGAAGAAGGGTTTGTTGATATATGAACACCAGGATGCTGAGGTGATGCCGGGGTCCAAGAAACCAATATAGTAAGACTTTTTATTTCTTTAGCTAGCCAGGCATATCATATCCTTAATCAGAATCGAGCTTTTGGCAAGTATGCATTTCACTTGAATTAGGCTTACCATAGCAAGCTTGCACACGAGACTTGCAAGTCTAATTCAAGCTTGCTCACAAGACTTGCTGCAAGCCTGAATAAAGCCTACATTTCACTTAAATTAGGCTTGTCACAGCAAAGTTGTGCATGAGACTTGTAGCCCAGGAATCTTAACACTATTTGAGACCAAAACCTCTAAAAATTTGTCCAAATCTGAATTTTGGCACTCTTACACAATCGAACATGCTTAATAACATATCAAAACTTTACTGCTCAAAACCGTGTGTGTCACATCGAATTCGTGCAACAAATTCAAAAGCGACGTGTTAGTGCAGAGTTCAACTAAACCGTTACCATGAGGCATAACTTTAACCTTATAATTAAAACAAATAGATCAAACTAATCTACAAACTCTGTACTATGTAAACATATTAAGAAATTCCTAAAAATGTTATGTTAACTATACACAGTAAAACAAAAAAGTGAAGAAATGTATTATTTTATCACAGTTGTGAAAATTAGGCAACGATTATCAACAAAACAAAACTTCTACGTAAAAAACATCCCAGGTATATTTTGTTGCCCGTTCTTTCAGCTTTGTATTGATATGCCAGCGAACAAGTTAGCACATTTTGTCAGATCATTAGGGCAGTCCGAGCGTCGCAGGTACCTGGTTCGGTGCGGTGGATAGGTCAAGCATGCTACCATAGGATGGGTGTGTGTGTTTCCGGGAATTCCAAATGGCTAGAGTTACAAACATCCCTTGTTTGGCACACAAATTTATGCTGTTTAGTCTGGATCAATTCTCGTCAATTTGTGAAAGGTTGCTGCAGTTTCGGTCGCAGGTGTCTCGGTGAACCCTAATTTTTCCGCGAAAATTTTAAAAACTTCTCTGCAATATTTTTGAGTGTTTTTCTTCTTACAAAATGTCATTTACAAAAAAGAAGAGAACGAACCGATACTTTAAGCTCTGTAAAATAAGCAAGATATTTTCTTTGAATGTGGTTATTAGGATACAACATTTAGTGCTTCTGAAAATGCAGATTAAGTCATAAGTCGCAAGTTACTTGTGAAGAATTATTATCAAAGGTAAAAAATTGTGAAACATGCAAGTGAGTGTAAAAACGATGGAAAAAGTGATTATTTGTTATAGAAATGAAACCTGTTACACTGAATGAAAACTGTAAGGCTACAAAGTAAAAAAAAAAAAGTTGTATGTTTGCGATTAACTTTAAGGGAAGATATTTCCAAAAAAATGTGTAAGTTTACAAAAATATTGTAAACTTTACAAAATAAGTATCAATATACAAATGTGTATGTATATTTACAAATATTTTGCATACTTATAAATAATAAATGTTCATTTACAATTTGTTGTAGAACAATAAACGCAGTATATGTTTTTGTGATCCAAATGTTGGCACTAGATTTTTTTTTTGTAATTTTTGTGGGTTGCCGTGTGTGGAGTAGTGAATTAATATGAGTTCTTGTGTTAGAGAAATAAAAATATGTAGTGATTTTAAAGGATTTACGAGTATCATTTATAAAAACAGTCCTACAACTTCGACAGGTTATGGGCCCAGATCACAACTGTGTGTTGTGAAATCAGCCAAAAATTGGGTTTCGATTTACGCGTTAAATAGATGTAAGTGTATTGTCTGGCTGTATTTAATCAATGCCGTAATGGAGGTAAATGTTATCAAGCTGACATCTGAAAGTAACTGGAATACTTGGAAATTTCATGTTAAAATTACTTTCAAGGCCAGGAGTGTATGATGTCGTCACCGGGGAATGTGTAAAGCCAGAACCAGGAAGTGAAGATTATGAAAATACATTAAAGGAGTGGAAACGTAAAGATTACCAGGCGCAAGATTTAATTGTTTCCAGGTTGGATGAGGGGCCCATGTCCCATGTACTGACATGTGAAAGTGCCGAGGAGATATGGAACGAACCGCTGACGGTTTTCGAAAAGAAGTCTGAAGTTAGTGTGCATTTATTGCAACAGAAGTTCTTTAATCTGCAGATACAGCAAAGTGAAAGCATTTCGAGCTTTCTATCACATGTGGAAGAAATTGTGAATAACTTCAAACAGGTTGGAGAAAAATTATAGGACAACATGGCCATCACAAAGATACTAATTGCCTTGCCACCAGCATTGACCCATTTCGTTCCAGCAGATGGGCAAAAGTTGAGCACCTTGACAGCTAGGTTATTGTCATCACAAAGATACTAATTGCCTTGCCACCAGCATTGACTCATTTCGTTCCAGCAGATGGGCAAAAGTTGAGCACCTTGACAGCTAGGTTATTGTCATCACAAAGATACTAATGGCCTTGCCACCAGCATTGACTCATTTCGTTCCAGCAGATGGGCAAAAGTTAAGCACCTTGACAGCTAGGTTATTGGTAGAGGAAGAAAGACTGAACCTTTCAAAATTGGACGAATCTTCTACCTTCTCAGCCTTAAGAAGTTCATACCAAGAGAAAAAGTGTTTCGAATGTGGCAAGTCAGGCCATTCCAGATCTCAGTGTTTTAGGTTAAATAGCCATCCACAGAATGTAATCCGATGTCATTACTACAATAAGATGGGCCACCTCAAAAAAGACTGCTTTAAATTTAAGAGGGAGTGTGAGAAAGGTGAAGGCAGTGTAAGTGATGGAAAAGTTAGAGAAGAAGCCTTCATTATGTCAGGTTCTGCCTTTATTTGTGAATCAAATGATCTGGACACAATATGATTCATGGATAGTGGAGCTTCTGAACACTTGTGCAAAAATAGGAAACTGTTTTCTTCGTACAGTGAATTATGTGAAGAAAAATTGGTGAAGTTAAGGGATGGAAAGGTTTTAAGAGCTGCTGGAGTAGGAAATGTTAAGGTGACATCATGTGTTGGCAGTGACTTGATAAAAGTCACTTTACAAAATGTACTACATACTCCGGATATGAAAATAAATCTGTTTTCAGTGAGCTCCGCTCTGGATAAAGGTTACACAATGGTCACAGACAACAATGTTTAAAGGATATTAAACAAGAAAGGTGAAACCTCCGCAGTTGCTGTATGACGTGGCAAATTGTACAAGATGATGTTTCAACCAATGGCAGTGGTAGCTGCCGTCGTAGGTGAGGAAACTGACTTATATTTGTGGCATGAAAAATTTGTCCATCAAAACATGCGACATGTAAAATATATTGTCACATCCTTTGGTTTTAAGGTAGCTGAAAACTCTGCAACATTTTGTGAGCCATGTGTTGTGTGGAGGCAAACCAGAACTAGGTTTTAAGAACAGTCACACAAAATCTTTGAAAATTGGGGAAATTGTGCATCCAGATTTGTGCGGGCCTATGGAAGTTCAGTCCATAGGAGGGTCCACAAACTTTCTTCTGCTGAAGGATTTTTCGCACTACCGTGTTGTGTATTTTTTGAAGCACAAAAGTGAAGTAAAGAACAAACTCAAAAATGTAATTGCATGGTTCAAAAATCAAACTGGACCAACATTTAAAGTTATTAGAACTGACTGTGGAACAGAATTTACTAATCTTGAGGTTGAACAACTACTGACTGAGCATGGTATCATTCATGAAAAGAGTGTCCCTTATTGTCCTGAACAGTTAGGGAAAATTTAACTGGAAATGTGTACTGTGGTCGAAGATGCTAGGGCAATGATGACCGCATGTAACCTAGGAAAACAATTTTGGGCAGAAGCAGTTAACACAGCAGTGTTTGTTCTTGACCGAACTGGAACCAGCACTATTAAAGGCAAAACACAGTATCAAGTACTGTACAAGAAAGAGTTTAACATTGAGTTGTTGAAAATTTTTGGCTGTGATGCATATGTTCACATACCCAAGCAAAAACGCAAGAAGTGGGATCAAAAATCAGAGAATGGCATTTTTGTAGGCTATCAAGAAACAACGAAAGGTTTTCTTATTACGTGCCAGAGGACAACAAAGTTCAAGTTAGCAGTAACGTGGTTTTTGGCACGGCACCTTCAGGGACAAGGAGACAAAGAAAGGGCAAGCTGCTATAACATATGAAGATCAGGTCCAAGAGAAACCATCACACAGTTTAGACGTTGAGGGATCAGATGAAATGTATGTTCCTCCCACTACCACTGAAGAAGAATTGAAAGATTTTTTTGGGTTCCCAGACAGTCAAGAAAATCCGCTTGCAACAAGGAAAACGGGTGAATACTCATTCAAGGATGAAGGCAGGGAACAAAGTAGCAGGTGTGACCAGGAAAAGTATACAAGCCTACGTGTAAACGACAAATTCTTGCAAGACCACAACAGTCTACAACTCCCAAAACATTTTGATGACTACGAACTAAATTTTATGTCGCTGTGTGATCCATGTGATCCCAAAACATACGATGAAAGCTCTATCAAGTGTAAACTCAGAAAACTGGAAAAGGCTATCCAAGAAGAATTAGCTAACCTGAGAGAGAACAATACATGGATTGAGATGGAACGACCCCAAAAGGTGGCTTCTATTGATGTAAAATGAGTGTTTAAAACAAAGATAGGTGACTCAGAGGATCAAATTTTGTATAAAGCCAGGTTAGTTGCGCGAGGTTTCCAGCAGCAGGATTCTTTTGAGCTGTCGGAAACATATGCACCAGTGGCCAAACTATCAACAATGCGTGTTCTAGTAGCTGTCGCCAACAATAAGAGTTGGCCCATTCATCAAATGGATGTTGCAGGAGCATTTCTTAATGGAGAGATTGATGAAACAGTGTATTTGACCGTTCCCGCAGGCATGGAGGTTGAGCATCCTGACAAAGTCCTGAAGTTAAGGAAGTCTTGGTCTTAAGAAGTCCCCACAATATTGGAATGTAAAATTTAATGAGGTTATGGTGCAAGAAGGCTTTGAAAGATCAACAAGTGACTGCTGTCTGTACAGTAGGGTAAATGAACACAACTGTCTGTACGTTCTCCTGTATGTAGATGATCTACCTATTGTAGGATCAAATGAAGATGAAATGAAAGTCCTCAAGACCAAATTTTTTTATTACTTCAAAATTAAAGATTTGGGAGAAGTCTCCACTTATTTAGGAATCAAAATCAAACATGATTTGCTCTCTGGCACGACTGAACTTAATCAGACGTATCTTGTGAATGTTCTGCAAAAATACAGTATGAGTGACTGCAATTCAACCATGACACCACTGGATGCAAACTGCAGACTTGACCTCTATAATACAAAAACTGGAGATGCAGATTTAGAGCAAAGATGCAGACAGCTGATAGGCTGCCTCATGTATGCTGTGTTAGGAACAAGACGTGACTTGTGTTGGCCTGTATCATACTTGAGCAGGTATCAGAAAAATGCAAGTGAAGAATTGTGGATTGCGCTGAAAAGGATTCTACGATACGTCAAAGGCACCGTAAACTTGAGTCTTGTTTACAGGAAGGAGTCTGCAATGATCCAAGCTTTTGTCGACGCAGATTGGGCCGGAGACATCGAAAGCCGAAAATCAACTACTGGCTATCTGTTCAAGATTGGAAACGCAACAGTATCTTGGTCACCCAAGAAACAGGTTTCAGTAGCCTTATCAACAACTGAGGCAAAATATGTAGCATTGAATTAAGCTGTCGCAGAAGCGTGTTGGTTTAAGAAACTTATCAGTGATTTGAAAACTTCAAGTTGGTGTGCTCAGCCTATAGTTACTTTTGAAAACAATCAAAATTACAAGTAGTGTCGAAAACAAACATTTGAAACATGTGGATGTGAGGTATCACTTTGTCAGGGAGAAAGTAGCTGATGGCACTGTAATGTTATGTTACATATCTAGTGACGATCAACTTGCTGATCTTCTAACAAAGACACTGAGTAACTGAGGAGGGTATAGGGTTAAAATATAACTGAAATGATACACCACCTAATGTAATTCGAAACTGTATTTACTGCTTTTATTGACAGATGGTGTTGTAGAACAATAAAAGCAGTATATGTTTTTGTGATCCAAATGTTGGCACTAGTATTTTTTTTTTTTTTTGTAATTTTTTGTGGGTTGCTCTGTGTGAAGTAATAAATAAATATGATGAATTCTTTTGTTACAGAAAATAAAGTATGAATTGATTTTAAAGGATTTACGAGTATAATTTATAAAAACAGTCCTACAATTTCAACACAATTAAACTCTTGTGTATTTTACAATAATTGGTTTAATTGGTTGAAATGACAGAAGAACATATTTGGAAACCAGTTCCCAAGATTTTTGTAAAAATTCAAAACATTTTGTAAAATGTAACAGGCTGGAAGGTTCTTTTGTTTTACATCAAACCCTCTGCTCATAAAATATGCCCCACTAGTCCTCACAGGCATTTGGAAAATTTAGACAACTTTATTAACCTGCGACATTCTTGTTGTAGTACCTAGACTGATAAATGTTTTGACGTAATTTTACTAACTGTTTTTGGTAAAATACAAATTTTTTACTGTATATTTAAATAAATACAAATGCTATCACACCTCACGATGCTTTAAAGAATATGGAGAAATCTGGGTGTGAATTCTTTGTTCTATGATATGCTTTATTTCTGAATCTGAATGCAGAAATAACCATTATGGTGAATAACCAGGTTGCCAGAACGGAGCATGTGTGTGGAAAGAGGAATTATTCCAGATTTGCACGTAAGACGAACAGCTTTTCGTGAAAATTTCTGGCCTCTATGAATATGGAAAATGAGCAGGTTGCACATCTAGTTGTAGCAGAAGCTAGGTATCACAATCTTTGCTGTACACGTTTCGCGAATGGTCTTAATTTATGCCGAAATAAAATTTTCAGTTCTGGTCGCCCTATCAACACAAACAAAAATAAGTTTTGCCAAGCTTTGTCCTTTTTAATAAGAAAAGCTATGAACGTTAATTCATTGACAGAACTGTGTGGTTTCATGGACAGTTCTGGAGAGGGGACATCCTGTATAAGTTACATGGAAATGAATGGTTAAATAGAGAATAGCATGACACTAACAGAAATTGGAGGTATAAATTGAAAAACAGGACAGTTGCATTTCAGTGATAAGGGAAACCGCAAACATTTCATCAAAATAACTTAAATAAAATCTTGGGACATAAAGGTACCCTAGTTTAATTTAAATGAAGTACGCACATTACACACAATCTTTATAAATGTTAATACCTGTGTACGTACCAATCAACAAATACTTAGTTCTCGTGGACTTCAAATTGTTCGTATCAAAGAAATAACGTATCCTGTCGAAACTTATTATTCACTTGAGGATTTGTGGTTGTATGAAACATGGACAAATTTCCCTCATCTCCTTCATAGAGTGGTTAAATTACGAATGTTAAGAGTGGACGTGGACATTGCAACACAAGCAAAATGAGTTTCTTCCACTCATCATTTTGAACTCTAGAAACCTAAGCGCAATTCACACAATGTTGTGCTGTGCTATGCTATCTTGTACTTAAAAAGTAAGGAAACAGGGTCAGTTTGGCACCCTTGTAATGTTTAATCAACCTGTTTAAATTAAGGTGGTTTATATTATTATGTGCTATATTTCTGGAGAACTAGCCAATGTGATGACTGCGACATGGAGGTTCCATATTTTGATGTCATCGGTGGAATCAGTGGGAGAGACAGTCATATGCAGTTGTTTGCTTCAGAATCTGTCACATATGTGATCTCAGAAGATACGCATAGCCTACATCACTTCGTGCCCATTTCCTTATTCAAGCAGCTCTTGGTCATTTAAGATGATGGATGTGATCCTATAAAAATTATTTTAAGTAAAACAAAATTTAAATGTTCACAGAATTCTCTGAAAATAAACTATCAGTGTTAGGGCGCTGCCTAACTCAGATCCCTGACGCGAGCAAGGGTAGCGATATAGACTATATGTTACATGTATTCTACGTGGGTCAGTACCTGCCGAACCTAAGTACATCCCACCATTTACTTTTCTAATCTTCTCGGTGAGGCCCCCACTGATATAAGATCTAGAGTCTTTTAAATGTACTATCAAAAATACTCTAAAATATTTCATAGATTTTTTTTGTAAGTTTTTTTCTGTAGCAAAATATTTCTCTTCTAAATTAAGAAAATGATTTCTGACAGCACTGCCGAACATAATTTAACAAGTAAATCACTACCTATGCTCATGCCACGACACTTGTAGGCAGCGCATTTAATGAACACTGTCTTGTCGAAAAACTGAAGTTAATCGTAAATTCCAAGATTGACAGTGTATCCGCCAGTCGCACTGTAGCTCTGTCGATAATTCTACCAAATAGATCATACACTGCAGTTTATCCACACAGGTTTAGATGGTTTTGCCATTTACGAACAACATTTTAATTCATTTCATAAAAATACAACACTAAAAACTACCTAGGGACTTTTAAACTATGTGAAAATGTGAGGCCCTTTCAGCATATTGTTGCATGTTGTGTTTCCGAGGGCGGGCTGGATGGGGCCTGTGTCGAAGCACCTTGAGGGCTGGCCCATGACTCAAAGCCCGAGTGTCTCATAGTGGGAATCCCGCCGAAACTACGTCATAGATACCTGTCCCAACTGTGCTTTAACCCTTCGAGGGCAGCCTACGTGGCTAAAATCATGTCAGAAACATGATGTAAAATATATTTTAGACCCCTGAAATGCGGGGAAGACCCGACTGTCTGGCCTAGTATAAAAGCGCAGAATCGGCACATTGGGGAGAGTTCGCTATTGGAAGTGCTAGAGGAAGGTGCTACGCCTGTGGAGAGAGACTGGTGAAGACATCTTGGTGACGTCAAAGTCTACTGTGAAACGGCAGGCGGCTACCTTCGGAGCAGTGTTGGACGAACCAAGAGGACTGCTGCGGCGGGCTGACGGGCGAAGAAGAGGTACGCGACGGGAGTCGAACCGAAGACCTCAAGAGTGAAGACAGCGGTGCACTCAAGGTGCTGCGCAGCACACGACGATTCATCACCACGGCGGACTATTAAGGTTGTACACTGTCACTACTTGAAATACTGTTGATTGGATATAGGACTGAATTTTATTGTGATTTGTACTGTTTAATTAATTGATGGTAGACATTTTTTGTGCTTTAATTGTCAAAGTTAATTAACGTGTCTATGACACAGTAGGCCTAGTAATTGTGTGCATAACTAATTGTGTTGTGAGAGTTATAGTTTATTACTGTTTTGTGTATTTCGTACCTTTGTGAGCTATTAAATCCAGTACTTAATTTAATTATTTTATTCCTAATTATAAGACCTCTGTCCCAAAAGAACTCATGGGAATTGCCCACAAATAAAGTTTATGTCTCAAACTTGTAACACTGGTGTCAGAAGTGGGATAGAGGCATAAAGTAAATTCAATAATTATCCTGCAAACTTAATCATTGCACATAATTACTATTTAATTAAATTGAGCCACTTTATACATTTGGTTTGAATCTCAATTGTAAATGTGAATGTTTACTAGAAGCATGTCTGCGGAAATAGAAGCACCAAAGGCCCTCATTGAAGGAATGAGTGGCCAATTAAGTGGCCAAATAAATTCAGTAAATGCAATTATAGATAAGAAAATAGAGAATGTTAGCAGTCTTGTTGACAGTGTAAATGAAAGTGTAAATGTGCAAATTGAAAATGTAGATAAGAAAATTAAGAAGTGTAAATGAAAATGTAGATAAGAAAATTGATAGTGTAAATGAAAATGTAGATAAGAAAATTGATAGTGTAAATGAAAATGTAGATAAGATAATTGATAGTGTAAATGAAAATGTAGATAAGAAAATTGATAGTGTAAATGAAAATGTAGATAAGAAAATTGATACTGTAAAAGATAGTGTAAATGAAAATATAAATAAGCAAGTAGACAGTGTAAAAGAAATGGTGTACCAGGAAATAGATGCTGTAAACGAGAAGGTAGGCAGCATAAAGGAAGAAATAGGCAGTGTAAAGACAGAGGTGGACCATGTTAAAAATAGCATGCAGCAACAAATGGATGAGCTAAGGAAGGAGTGTCAAGAACTTCTCCATGGTAAAGAAGGTGGTCATCTTGTTACCGAAGAAGACATGGTCAGTGCTGAATCAACACCTGAAGGCGGCGAAGGGAAGAACACGAAGTTTGAAACAGGCTGTAGCGTGATTCACAACCAGGCAGAAAATGGGCTGCAACATGTTGGTGTATCTAGTGTGCCTACATCGAACATTAGAAAAGGGATTTCTGTCCAGCCTGCTCCTTACGATGGCCAGACTCCATGGCGAGAGTACCAAAATCAGTTTGAGATTGTGGCAACCATAAATGGTTGGTCTGACCAGCAACGTGCCTACTATCTTGCAGCTGTGCTGAGGGGACCTGCCCTCAGTATACTCCAGTCGCTTCCAGAACAACAACGTCTGGAATACTCGACATTAGTTACTGCACTGGA
>PNEQ01101643.1:61668-72591 GCA_003012365.1 Medauroidea extradentata | reverse complement strand
AGGAGTAATTGTGTGCATAACTAATTGTGTTGTGAGAGTTCTAGTTGATTACTGTTTTGTGTATTTCGTAGCTTTGTGAGCTATTAAATCCAGTACTTAATTTAACTCTTTTATTTGTAATTATAGACCTCTATCCCAAAGAACTCATGGGAATTGCCCACATATAAAGTTTGTGCTCTCAAACTTGTAACAATACTTTTCAACTTAATCATATCGCCCTGACAAATTTTGTGTTCAATGAAGATTGTAGTGCGCTGTGTGTTCTACAATTAGAGGCCGGAATATTTCGCGAATTCAATGACCTTCATGTTAGAACACATTGTACTATGCACACCCAAGCCCCGACTATTTATCCACTAGCTGCTACTCTCTGTAACAACAGACAATGAACGAATAGACGGGGCTTGAGTATGCATAGTAAAATAGATTCTAGCATGCGGGTAATTTAATTCGCGAAATATCCCTGACCCTACCTATAATGTGTGAACGGTGATATCAGAAAATCGAAAATTATAAAGATACTATATAGGCCCATATGATTGGTAGAGGCACAAATATTTCGTGTATTCATCTGGTAGCAGCTTAGACTTCTCAGTCCTATACACACACTGGCGACAGTCGAATAGTCATTGGCTTCTAACCGTACCCGCAGGTACCACGTGTGTGTTCGCAACGATTTATGTCATTTATTACTGGTTTGCAGTCGTCAAATGTGTATCAGAACAACTGTTGTCCGATCATAGAAATGACAGTGAAGTATACATCATTGACGTTCAACCTGACCTAGAATCAATACGCGAAATACTCGTGCCACTAATGATTGGAGGTACTATGAAATGTCAAATATTACTCGTAGAATTCATAGTTTGCTCTTTATAACTGTGGTATGTACAGCAGAGTTGTGGAATTCTCATACATTTTGTAACGCAAAAACCTACGCAACACTGGGGAAAGTACGGGCATTGTAGACAGCGTATGTAAGAGTGAAACAGTCTACCAGTTTCAGTGTCGCCCCTGTGTCTGCAGCTGCACATGATGCAGTATAGCAAGGTTGAGAGGGGAGGGAGACCGGAGAAGTGAATTCTCAACACGCTCATCCAAGCCCCGCCTCCTTCAACCGGTTCTCAGGTCAGCTGTTGTTACTACGTCACGAGTGCTGCAGTCCTGTGGTCAGAACCACATTCCTTCACGTTGCGTCGATGATACACTGCCAAGTATCAACCATACTTCAGGTTTAATGTTCGCGGTGGTGACGTACTTTCCTTAGTATCCTTCACACACGTGTTAGCAAACATATCGTGCCAATCTGTGTGGTTTGCAGCTGTCGCAACCACACGTCAACAATTATTGAGTAGCGGCACTGATTTATTGTGGGTCAAGTTGCCAGTTTACCAGGAACTCACTGTAACTTCTCCGTACATAAACGTCCTTATTCCGTTGTGGCGTGATCCCATCTGATTGCGACTATATAACCCCAGCGCGCTGCTGCTGAATAGCGGTCATTAGCCATGCTCTCAAGTTGATACTGGTTTTGCGATAGTTATTTTTTAAAGCTTAAACTAGCAGATATCAAAAAATCTGTCTGAAAGTTTCGTTTAAAATTGTTTTTGTAGCAATAGTTTTTTTTTTTTTTTTTTTCAAAATAAGAACTTATCCGGTGTCGACTAACAAGTCAACCAGAAGTTCGTTAATTACTTAATTAGCAAAAACATAGTATTACTGCCTTGAAATAATCAGCCAACATGAAGTAGACAACTTAAAAAAACTGCCAGACAGACTATTGATATCTGATCTCGCTCATGTTTAAAATATTAATGTCTCTAAAAAACAAGAGACCATTGCTTTAAACACGTTCATTCCCATTATCCAATCTTACATGGCGCAAACCACTACAATGTTGAGTAAAATAAAATTTCCGACTACCTCTAATTCCAAGATTTTCCAACTGCTTCCTATATTTTTTTCAACCAGTCTAGATAAACAAATTTACATCGATTTTATAACTACCTATCGTTCAACGACTGCTAGTCTTACTGCAGACGGTACCGAACAAAATTTAAATTTTTAGTACCTGGCTTGAATCTAATTTACCGCATAATATTATCTTTGTAAAATGTGTATTTTTCATTCAGTTGTATCATTAACATTCTCAAGGCCACGCCATCAGGTGTAACAGTGCATGTGAACATCTAGTATTCTGTGAAGTATTTTCGCAAAATATTAAAACATTCCCGTGTGTATTTTCGTGTTCGACCAAATTTACATGTTCGTTTCACCAATCACGAACCACTAACGTTTCATTACTTAAAAACGTGATGTTGCAACATTCGCAACGGATTTCCCACGCCATGCCTGTGGAAGACGCAATGACGTCAGCTCCTACGAATGTTTCAACACTGCACAAGTGCAGAGATCGCAATGACGTCAGCACATAGGTATGTTTCAACATTGCACAAGTACAGAGATCTCGGGCAGTGTTCGCACACCTATTTATTGCGGATACAGTTTCTTCATCGCTAGGGACAGCAAAATTTCGCGAATTAAATGGCCTACATATTAGAATCCAGTGTCCTAGGTATACTCAAGCTCCGTGTATTTGTTCATTGTCTGTCGCTCCAAAGAGTAGCAGTTAGTGGACAAATGGCCAGGGCATAAGTATGCACAGGTTAGTGCATTCTAGCATGCAGGTCATTGAAGATTCCTGCCCCTATTCATCGCCTATCACGTGGGAGGAGGGAAGGAGAGACATACTGAGCACGCAACTATGCAAATATTCTCGGCAGATAGCGCAGTCACGCTGTAGGCAAGTCCGCGAGTGTTAACTAAGCAAAGTTGGTGACAGTGAGGTAAGTGAAATGTTTCCAATAAGTATCTAGCTAAACATGGCAGAGTAGTAGTACGACCATGATAGTCGATCCAATCAACCCCAGTATGTAAGAGCCAGGCCACAATTGTACAGGCCGTACAACCTGCAAACTGAGGATCAGGCCTAGTCTAGGTACTGGACTGGCGGCATAGCTTCGGCTACTTTCGCCTCTACAACCGGCTATGTCCGGACCGAACTAGAGTCTGCGCATGCGCCGAAGACACCAGAAGTTACAGCAGTTTAATTCCCTGACCTATCAAAACCATTCTTCGAGTTAGCGAACAGCAGTTCTTAGGATTTTAAACTAATCTAACCTATCCTAAACAGTCTAGCGGGAGAAATGCAACCACGTATCAAAAGTTCCCATGCGCATGTGCGTGAGCATTCCCCTTCCTTTGAGACAATTATTTTACATTGATTTAAATTAGATTAGGTTAGTTAAAATGTTAAGATCTGATTCAAAGGTAGGTTTTTTTAAGGTTAGAAAACAGCAGTAACAATTAATACGCGGTGCTGCAACTGCACGCGCCTGCGCAGAAGAGTAGAGGTAGCTGCATTTCTCCCGCTAGACTCTTACTAACCTAATTGTCGCAATGGCCGGGGAAAGGAGGGAGGAGAAGTGTGCGCAGGGAGATGTGCAGAAAGGTAGTACGAGCCTCCAACGTTTAAACTTGTCTAACCACACATATACAGTCTACCACAGAAGCCAAGCGAAACACTGCAAGCAGAGGAGAGGTAGTTGTAAGAGGCACAGTAGCCTACCTGTGTTGTGGAGATAGCAACACACTACACACCCGGGCAACTGCACTGACCTAGTGCTCGCCGACTGCACTGCCAGGCCGGTGCAACTGCACGCCTACCTGCGGTTATTTACGCCCTGCAGTGAAGCGTCGCGCCGCCCTGGCCGGCTTCAACAGCGGCCTATAAGCGCGCCGAAGAACACCAACAACCAGGTTCTTGTACATACCTAGTATGTCATCTATCTGACGACCAGCCAGGCAAACAAACACCCTAGCACTACAATTAATAATAAAACCAGAAACACAAAAACAATTTGACTAGTAAGAGCTTTCTCTCCCAGAGTCTCGAACGACCTTGCGCATACACGAGACGAGACTCAATCACGAATCTACGCACTACTTACGCGGCTTTAGCTAACCAATAAGACATCGTCCTCACACGACACCGCATCACTCTAGCATAGCTGGAGGCCGCCTTCACTTCCTCGACAATTACACAAACACATTAACTATGGCAACGACCTTCAATACGGGTCCGAAGTACAGCCCACACACTGAAACAAAGGCAGCAGCATTTACGACGGTTGGAACCAGTAACGTCTTTGTGATGCCTAAATTTCTTAATTGTAAAAGTGGCCGAATGGACAGACCATTCGCCTCCCACGAAGGAGATTCGGGTTCGATTCCCGGTGGGGTCATTCCCCGGATTTTCGCATGTGGGAATCGTGCCGGAAGATGCCGTGGGTCGGCGGGTTTTTCCAGGGATCTCCCGTTTCCCCCGCCCCTTCACTCTGGTGCTGCTCTATACTCACTTCATGTCATCCCTCACCAGAGCTGAAGACCTCGATGTTAATAGCTGATCAAAATCTCTCTCTCTCTCGTTCTAAATTTTAAGTTGAATACGACAAACGCTGTCAGATTTCTACACAAAATAATGCCTACTTTTGACATGTCTCTTACGAGACGAGTTTCTGTAAATATGATTGCAGACACACTGTTTTCCCTGAAGACTGGTTGGTTTCAAGTTCTACACAACAGAGATGCCCGGAATGTTTCTCAGAAGAGTAAAGTCGAAAACAAGGCAAACTTAATGTAACTGTACAAACTAATATCAAAGGCACGTATTATTTCTTATCTCAAGAGACAAAGGTCCTAAGTATGTAAGTTAATGCAACAGAGCTCTGATGCAGCGGACATTTCGCAGCAGGGAGTGTTGGACTCTGGCGGTGCTTCTAAAACGAAACAGTCTAATGGGAGAAATGCAACTACGTCTCAAACGATCCCTCGCGCATGCGCGTAAGCACCGAGATTCTCTCGTAACAATTGGTTTAGGTTGGTTTAAATCAGATTAGATTGCTTTAAATTAGTTTTGGTTAGCTTATATTTGTTTAAGATAAGGGAAATGCCGTGCTCTGCTTCAAAGGTAGGTTTTCTTAGACCGTGTCTCAATTTAAGAGTACTCTCTTGAGAGTGTGCTCTTTCGCATGGGAGTTCTCATTTGCTGTCTCGTGCTCTCGCTATTTACAATTTGTACGATGGTCTCCCTAGTTTGCAAACAAACTATGGAAAGAGTACACGTGCGCAAATTACATTAATGCAAGTTACAAAATATTAAATATATTTGTGGGCGACTCAAATAATAATTTTGAAACTTATCGGCGACATATTTCAAGCGGGGAATAGCTGTTCATTAGCGACGCAAAAACATTTTATTTTGAGTATTTAAACGAATATTAGCGCCGAAAATGCTATCTGAATTTCTCGTCATAGGCCTAGTTAACAATTAATTGGACATATTTATGTATAAATATTGAAATATTGCCAACATATGACGTACGTTTCTTCAGTAACCTTGAACAATATTTTATTTTATTGGATTAAACAACAATACAGCCATAAATCAAGTTGTAATCAAGATGGCGTACGCCAGAGAGCACGAGAGAGCTCTTTCGTACTCTCGGCGAATAATTGTGTGCTCTCTCTGAAGTAGTTGTGACGTATTTGCGAAAGTGAGAACATGAAAGAGTACTCTTTGGAAGAATTGAGCCATGGCCAAAGGTTAGGAAACAACTGGTCGCTGTACCTACTTGCGTCTGCGAAGTACGGTTTAAACATAGTTGCATTTCTCCCGCTAGACTCTTGTTTCAGAAACCTGCCAGCCGGTACACCAGCTGGGACCACAACCTGGGTCAACATTACGGCCGGCATTGCTACCAACCAACGACGCGATGCAGAGCGAGTCTTGCCAACATACCGGAGAAGAAGGCGGTGACTGTGCGAAGGCGCCGCGCCTAATATTTACGAGGCCACTTGGCGCGTAACGGCCGGTCAACTTAGTTTATGCAGGGAGGGTGAAATATTGCTCGCGGTAGAAGGTTTATTAGTACCGGACGACATTTACAGCGGCGGCCAAGCTGTGTCATATTACTGGACCCACATTCCTGCAGCCAGCGTGCCAAGAGAGATTTGTAATTGAGCGGAGAACAAAGGCGGAGGGCGCGCCGCCAGGTTCGCGCAACTAAACTAACTTTACTCGAATGTGCAAATGTCGTGCCAATGGTTACATAAAACCTGCCGACACTCCAAGCTGCGGACACTTTTACGAGCGGGCAAGATCTTCGCGGCTCGTGCCAACACTAAACTGACTTGACCGCGCACTTCCCGACAAATTATCGCGATGTTAAGGTGGTCGCCTGTCAAGCTGTGCCCAGCTCTGTGTGTGTTTATAGGTCGTTCGGGATAAAGTGAGCACTAGAATGTTTACCTTTGGAACATGTCACTAGCCGTTACTGCATACAGTTCAACATTAACTACAGTTACCTTACTGCCTGTGTAGTTGGCAGCGTATATTATCGACTATACTTCCGTGTATTTGCCCACATGTATGCAACAATACTGAGATAGAATCAACTGAAATGTACAGTTGCGTGTTATATAGTTAATATACTTGTGTCATCATATTAAAACTGTTCCTACCGACTGCACAATATATATTACACGCGTAAACATGCAGTGAAGTGTCCAGAGAGGTTAGGCGTTACGAGTCGTTAGCAGTTACGCGTCGTAAGATAACAATTGGCTGAAAATAGAAATTAAGCATGGTTTTTTTTAGTGCTCACTTTAACTGGACCCTCTATAGAAATAATATGCAAAGAAAGTTACACGTGTGAGCACCCTTTCAGGTTCACTACTGCTCATTAACTTTCTGACTGCGAAATAGAGAAAATTGGTTTTCTTGCAGTCTATTTTTATCTATGAAAATCTCGGCAAAGGACTAATTTAATTTTATTTTTTAAGTATAAGCGTTTACAATACGCCTTAACCTCTAATATAACGCCATAAACTGATAAGATAACCCCTGAATGTCTCATAGAGGCCAGTTGTTGGCGAGAACACTGCACACCAGTTAAAACTCGCTCTTTACTTTTGCAGTGGTTTCGAAAATATATATTTTAAACGCAAATTAATACATATATCACAAATTCATTCTGGCAGTTTTAACACTTATATATCATGGTTTGTATCTGAATTTTTCTGTTGCAATACACCAAACGGATTTTTAGATTTTTGCACCTGAAATATCACATATTTTGTTATCAAAATAAGCTAAAATGAAGCAAAATATATTTTTTTGCTAACAAACCGTACATTATTTTAAAAAATGCTCTGGTAAAATTGTGTATCGTATGACTGTACACAGTCTCAAATTTTTTCAAAGTAATTGGTTAAAAAATATTCGAGTTATTTGCAATTGTTTGAAATAAATGAAAGATCGTGGCCGTAAGTGTCTTGCGCCTAGAGGCTAGGATGTGGCGAGATGTCCGTGCTGCGTCGTCCTTATCATGTCCGCACTTCTACACCTCGAATGCACCAAACAAGTCCACAGGCGGCCACATTAGGTAACAACTGCCGTTCCATTTCGGAGCAAATTTTACTAAACTCACTTGTGAAATGTCTCCCCGCGTTCCTATTTTTGTACGGAACTATCAAAGTGTCCGACAGCTAAGTTTGCTGCTAGTTTTGCAACAATAAAATGACACATTGACCGCACCATACAGGTATTACAGAGGCTAGGTATGACGTCGGAAATAGGCTGTCCAACATCGTCTCGAGAGTTTGGAGTTTATGTTTTCTCGGCGTAAACATGCGACTGTGTTGTTTGAAACTCGTGGTATGCGTACTACATAGTAAATTTATGCATGTGGTGTCACCACGATCTCCGTTCGTAACCTTTTGGTAAGTATTTGGTCAATATTTACTTTGAACTAAAGACAGATTTGTTGATGTAACAGCAGTTAGCAAAACATTATTTACGTTTGTTATTTTGAAATATAGACAAATATTACACTGAATGAAAATAGTATTCTTTCCATAGTGTGTATATAATCACGCTGTGCCGAAATAATTCAACATAGTTGTGATTACCACGAAATATCATCTTGGCTTTGAATGTAATTTCAAAACTCCCGCAGACATTTTCCTTAAATCACCTGACATGATGAAAAACACAATTCCGCCGACAGGTGCATAAAGAACACTCCCTCTACCTTGTATTCACTGTAAGAACCGCACAGTGTCCAATATTTCCCCAGGAAACACTGCGCGCCAGTACAGCGCCTTGCTCATACGAGCCATGAGCACTATGTGAAGATAGCAATGTCGCCCTTATAGCTCCACACTTCTCAGTTTACAACCAGCTCCAGGTAAGCGGCACCATTACCAACTGTTTGTTTCAAAATGCGATATTCAGGTGAGCGCTTCAAGAGATGTAGGCCTACTCAAGAGGTAAACAGACCTGCGCCAGTGCGCTTAGCGCTAAGAGGCGAATGAAGCAAATTGTGATCCAGCAAGAGTCTCGCACAGGTCGCGCGCTTCCAAGTTACAAACACTATGTACTTCTCTCTATTACCGTAAGACCACCCTGAAGCACTAAAAAATTGCCAATTTTTTAAAACCATTCTTTACCCCCCCCCCCCCCCTTTTCAAGACTATGGTTAATGGCAAAGGTGTTGTTTATAAATGATAAGCGTTTTTTTTTTTAAATATAAAATATACTTCCAGAAAAGTTACTTATCGAGATACTGGTATATAAACGAAATCTTATATCAATGATAACATTTCATGGCCAAGCACTCATTTGCCTAGCATAACTCGCGTACGTAGCCAACAAAACGTACCTACGGGAAGAATAAGAAGAAAGACAAACTTCCTTTACCAGAGTTTATCTCCTACCGTGTAAATATACGGCTTCAGCAATGTTGAAATTAACCTTGATTAAAGTTTAGGCCTACAACGAACATGTTGCACCACCAGATTATTAGTGGCACAAATAAATAATATGGTTGAGATATTTACATTTAAATGTTTAGTACGAAAAAGTTGGGTGTTTAAAACGTTCAATACTTCAATACCGTGGACACGTAAGGTGATTTTTGGACATCAGAAAAAATATTTTTTGCGTGTACGGTAGCCCTCAACAAAGTAATTTGTTTCCGATGAATTTCGCATAACAAATATCCACACGACATTTAATTAATATATAGCTACTTACAGTTGATAATTACAGAAAATAAAAATAATTAATATAAGCGCGTGTGAAAGTTGAAGTGTCCAAAGTCACCACCACTTACGATATAAAAAAAGTTGCATTATAACAGTAATGTTTTCATAATAAAACTGTTTAAAAAACAAATTGGTAACTAACTACAGAATACTGTTATACAACTAGCCTGTATCGCTAAATAAGTGTTAGTATTGGCATTAGAAAGACGACTCAAAAATATATAACAAAGTAGGCCTTACTCAAAATGGCCATCACGTGAGGAATTGTAGTAGTTGTGGCCGAGCAATAATACTGCGATGACACACGTGCTGAGTAACAGTTAGAGCCGCGATTTTATGACGAAAAAATTTTTGCATCAAATGGTTTCAATGCCTTATGTTCACATCTGCAGCTCTGTTTCACGTTCAGTGATTGGACGTTTTAACTGGTCATTTGTCTCGAGCTTCTACTGACAATCACAGACGTGTTGCGTCACAATAGCACCATTGTTATTGGTGCAGTCAAACGAGGGACGTGTCTGAGCAAAGACACGCTGCCAATAACCATGAAGCACAGCTGTCGAGGTGCAAGCGAGACACTGAAACAAAATGTTGTAAAAATATTTTCGTGACCAAATCGTGGCTCTAATTATGGGACATTCATCTGGCAAACTTCCCACAAAAAAATAGTATACATGTATGGTATTTACAGAATGATTGGGAACAGAATGCCCTAATAGTACAGGTTGAGTAAAATGAATACCCCAACTTTGAAGGTCTGTGTAATCAAAACCAAACAACTTCCAATGTTGTGCGACCACTCAAACGAACCGTGGAATAATGAAGTTTTTGTACCATAGCTTTATAAATGTTTAATTTGACCGCCATGAGCAGCCCGAATCACATCAATATGATACTCTTAATTCGTGCCACACTCGTGCCGGCATGTCCGGTGTAATGGCGAGGGTGACGTCCGAAATTCTCTCTCTACACGATATCAGCTGCCGCTGAGAAAACTCACCCTACAGTTCATATTATCTGCAGTGCAATACATTTGTTGGCTACTTAAGTGAAGTATTAATACATCAAAACTCTGCTGCATGCGCCCCAAGGTATTAGTTTTCAATCCTACAAGTGTTTTAATAGGATAAAATATTTTATTCCTTTTAGTCCGTTTTAAAGACACAGCATAATATTTTTGAGTAATTTTATAGTCCATAATTTGTTTTCAGTGTTGTGGTATGCAATCATGCTTGCTGGATACGTTGTATAGAAAAGTATGATTCAGTATTTAGTGTAACACGCCTATTTCTATGAAACAGACCATAATGCATCGTCGCATCGCATTGTTTTACATGCGTTGTACGCCACAACGTCCAACATGCCGTAAACTGGGGCAACTTTAGCTCTAGTAAGGAGGTGGGAGATTACTTTATCACAGTTAAAACTTTGGATTTTATGTGATTTAATGAAGAACATTATACATTTAATCTGAAAGGATTAAATGTCTTTTCAAGCATGAGGCTGGAAATATCTACTTATTCACCAAATTACACAAATAATATTATTTTGAGCGGGACGAAATTACTCGGAAATGGGCCAAAGTTGCCCCAAATTGTAGTAGTTAAATTATGTTAAAATGCTATTACGGACGTAAGTGCGCAGGGTTGTTGCACTATAACTCGGTCAAAGAAACTATGACTCGCGTTTCCAGTAAAACAACGTTAGCACGACGACAAAATTAATTAGTGTTGGAGAGAGAAGGGTGGGGGGGGG
>PNEQ01101643.1:50261-61568 GCA_003012365.1 Medauroidea extradentata | reverse complement strand
GGATTTATAATGCTACATTCTCCAGGACGTACACAATACGCTGTAATCTGATAGAAAGAGTAACGTAACACAAAATATACATGCTTTAGAAGTCAAGGCTGCCCTGAAATTAATTCGCAAAATATTTCGTTCAACCCAAATGTCTCCTCTTGCCGATATTTACAGGCAAGGCACATAATTAAGCGCCAAAAGAATGTGTTTAAAATTGTATGTTTTTCGAAACTAATTTACAAAAGAAAAAAACAATCCCAGACGACTAATCTTCAGAAATGCGTTACTCCAGAAAACATTTGTTCAGAAAGTTGGCAAAAACCAACTCTGAAGGCAAAACCTCATATATTTAATTGCGGTGCAACAGATCACGCTTAACAAATAAATAATTCTGCGCAAATGTTTGCTCATAAAGTTGGCAAATACTATCTAGGATTGGTTTGTAGATACTTCCACAGTGGCTTTCAAAAACGCGTAGATTTTAAATGTGTTGTGCGTGTGTATTTATCTACAACACACTCTTTAAACACTTATTTAGATATGACCGTTAAGGTTCCTATCTGCTGCGCTTAAAACGCATTGCAGAGAGTTTCAAGTAATCATATTTGGAAGAAACTTCTCAACGCGCATTACGTTTGTACATCTACGAAAAGAACACATTTCAAGTAATTATTCTACCAGTTTAAAAATTAGGATCGCTTATTGGAAACACGATTTTCAAGAGTCTCTAAATGAAAAAAAAAAAAAAAAAAAAACTTAACTAATTGCCGTATCTAGAAAATTCCAACCGGATTCGAAAAACACATTAGTAGAAATAAGCGCTGGAATTAGAACCACAAGTATTACAAATAAAATAATACGGTCATCGCTTAAAAAAGTCCCATAGGAAAGTGAATCATCGTAAAGCTCTGCGCGCCAGTAGCAGGGTTTGCGTGTAGAGGCGATATTGTATTACATAGGCCGACCGACGTGACTCTTAACGCTCCATCGGTTTTGTAGTTCACATACACCAACGCAGCCTATACCTAGATAAGAACCTTCAACGTATTCTACCTTTATTGAAGTGTGTGTGTGTGTGCTTATGGCACGATAATCTTTTTAAAATCATTAAATGTGTACTAGCACACTTGTTTACCAGAGAAAAACAGCTGTCGACACAGTATATGCTTCTCCAAGATAATTTAACCAGAGAAGTACAGTCACGCGCAGAGCACAGAACTTATCGCAGGACAGTCTGTGGTGTAATTGTTAGCGGGGCTCGCATACACCACACTACGCCCATAGATTAGATAGACATACAGAAGGAGCATAACGTACGTCTTCGGACGAGGGGTACTAGGCCTTGAGACGGAAGGTGATGGAGCCCATCCGCCATATCGGTACCTGAAATATGCTGTTTGTTACCATAGCAACGTGTATAATGCGGCTATGGTTTGACCAACCATAACCTCATTACTCAATACACATACAGGAACAGCTGATTGCACTCCGCCATATTGCTACTTGAATAAACAAAGTGGGCTTGGCCTCAGTATAGGCTGATAATGCTCCATGTGTACTATTCTCTCATCTCTGACTACGACAGACGTCAAACATGCAAACATGGCTGTCACTCGGCCTGTCAGGTTGGCAGTAGCTGACACTGCTTCAGGTGCATTCAGAACTAACACACTATCCTCTTGCTTCCACGTCTTTCAGCAGCCCTGCTACTGCGACCTGGGGCACATTCCCGGCCGCCAGAAATATGCATGAGCCGCGGTCCATTAGGCAGGGGAGGGGGGATGTGGCCAGGGAGGAGGGCTGCAACAACTGACGCCACACATAGCACGTCTATGACGTCCGTCACCTGCGCGCTGCCTGTCTCACACAACTGCGGTGTTGCCTCTTTTGTACATTTAAAACACACATACCAGAAAAATACTGATAGAGACACTGGAAAATCGCGGGAATAGTTGACTATTTGCTAGGTTCCAACATACTGTATATACAGTGAAACCTCGGTATACTTCAGTTTAAAGTACATTTACTGGAACCTCTACAGAAAGTTTTCCATTAAAAAACTGTTCCGTATAAAGTATTTTCAGTATTAAGTTACCTTCATGTACTTTGTAACGATATTTCACTGTAACACTGAATGTTTTGTATCTACATTGGCTATGGTTTACTTGAAGCACTGTTTCTCTCTTCAACAGGCCCAGTTAGAACTGCACAGCTTGGACACACAGCATGTGTGATTCGCCAAAAAAACTGTTCACACGTGTCACGGTTAATATACTACAGTTTACTGGAGACTATGCTAAACATTTTCGCGATTTTCCAGTGTCTCTACTGATTGTGCATTATACGTGGTTCAGAACACACTAGTTATATTATTCATTTCTGTTCATTTTAGTTTCCTATCTCTTTCTATGTGAACAAAGCATCATACGTAACAATCCACCTATATTCCGTACTCTTAAATGCCTATCTACAAACTTAAACCTGTCATACTGTTAGAAACTAAATTGCTTCCATATTATGTGACATATGGTGGAAGATAAGAAAAAGTGTGTTATTTGTCTTCCAAAAAAAAAAAAAAAATTCTGATAATTAGTATGACAGAGATTTATTACCTAACAAAGTAAAAAAAAAAATGTGTAGCGGGCTAGCCTTCAGGGCGTGAAATGTCAGAAATGTTGATAAGTCTTTGGGAAATGCTTGGAGCGTGTAAAATATTGTACATTAAAGATGACTCCTTATGAGAAGTATCCCAGCTTAAAGTCCCATAGGAAGACTACGACGAAAACCTTGCCGGCCAGTTTGACGGGCTGCGAATAGAGGTGATATGCTCCCCGTATATCGCGGTTCTCTGGCTCTTATCGCTCCGCTATTTCAACGTGTCGAAGGCAGAAATCTTAAATCGGTGCACACTCCTCGTGGTCTATTCTACGAACGAGTGGTTTGTCTGAATATATGTTGAAAACGTGTTCTGTGGTGTGCTGTGAATTATCGTTCGGTTTCCAGGATAATTTATATTCGACAAATAGTTTTATCTTCACGCGATTACTCAGTAAGTTGAAACAATGTTTCACAATAATAAAATATTCGACTTGGTTTCTGAAATGACTTCTACCTGCTGTCAAACAAAATTGCACTCGTTCGTGGAGATACATTATACACACTGTTTCACACAGCTTCAGTAAAATTGGACACCTACTTATGAGCGAAGACTGTTAAAATACTGTCATTCTGTGTCAATACAAGACAAAATTTACACTGCACATGGAGAAACTGACATCTGATGTTCATTTTAGAGCAAAAATGTTTCGCCTTCTGACACAAAATGCTAACAACTAGCCGGCCGGCTGCGGCGTTGCCCGCGTGAAATTATGTAATGTAAACAGTAACTCTGGATAAAATATGTGATGAAGGCATTTAACAGCTAGCGTACTCAACAACAGTGAACTATAATTAACTGTCTTAGCTCAGCGTAAAGAGCGCACGCAATATGCTCGCTTGATGTAATAGTAATTCCCATCGCAAAGTCTTGCACGGGATACGAACCCGTAAACCCACCCCTCCCACACCACAAACTTTATACAATACCTGAGTGAATGCTTAAAGGTAGGCCGTGATAATTATTTCGTATGTTGTGGCTACAGTCCTAAGAGGTTTTATTTATAAGTAGGTTGGCAAAAAGAAACGACTGTTGAATTATTTCTCCGTGATCATTCTCTTTTTTCGGGAGACTGCTTTACACATACTTAATTTTCGAATTTCAAAAAAAAAAAAAAAACCTGAATTAGATTTGTAGATATTTACATAAGCTTCATTCTTATCAAAAAATCATTTCGATATTTCAACGGGTATAAGCGGTACAGATCATTATTTGAAATCACATATTTTTTAACAGCATTTCAAGGACGATTTTCGAAAAATCCTGAAATTACTTTTTTTTATTTTTACGTAAGATTTATTTTAAAGCAAAATTCCTTTTCAATATTTCCACTGGTTTAGGAGATAAGTGGGCTTAATTAAAAAAACTTGTTTAATTTTTTAAGAGCTTTGCAGGACGAATTTCGAAAAATTTTAAAAATACTATTTAAATATTTACATAAGTATAATTTTAAAGAAAAAGTCACCTCAGTAACTGATATGGTTTAGGAGAAATCACGGATTAATGAAAAACACATTTTACGGCTTTTCACCCCCTTAATTTTCGAATTTCGCAAAATCCAAAAATTTGCGAATATGCATTTCTTTGGGCAATATTATGAAGTTAAAAAATTTATGATAGCATTCCCGGTTAATGAGATATCAAGGATTATTTTAAAACACATATCACCCCTTTTCACCCCCTCAGTTATAAAATTTCGAAAAATCCTTTCTTAGTGGGTGCCTACCGGGCAAGGAGAAGCTTCCCTCAAAATTTCACGGTTCTAGGTCCAGCGGTTTGGGCTTTGCGTTGATGAGTTAGTGAGTGTCAGGAAACTTCATTTTATATATTAAGATTATTATCCATGAGTAGCTGTCAAAATGTACTAAAATTACAGGAAACATAGAAATGAGGAAGAATTTTCGGGTGAAGTACACATGTAGCAGTAATCATATGCAGTGCACAAGCACACTGCAGAATGAAATACCAACCTAAGCGGGTCCAGCATAAGCACACTGCAGATCAGAGGGGGACCCAGCAAATATATGGTAAGATGTAAGTGAAGACTGCGTGCAAAAGCACACTGCGGAATGAAAAGTCTGCACCTCGGAGAGGGCCCGCACGGGCACAATGCAGAGTTAAAGGCCTTCACCTCAGAGAGGACCAAGCACAAGCAGACTGCAGAATGAAAGGCCAGAGGGGGCCTCGCACAGGTATGGTAAGTGAAGCAGGCAGGCAGGCAGCGTGGAGAAAGGGGGCTACAGAAATAGCTGGGGCCGCAGCCGGTGGTAATTCTGGTGCTTGACGGTGGTATTGATCGGAGCGGAGTTTGTGGTGGTGGCAGTGCGGCACTAGAGGAGCACGTCACAGTATTCTGGCAGAGCGTGTGGCCTATGTGGCCGGGTGCCACTGACCTCTGACCTCCGTGGACTGGACTAACACCTCCTACCTGCACTTCAACTAACTGCACTATTGCGTCTCTATGGTGAGGCATCCGTACGTATTTATTATAACTTTTGTTTACCCATTTGACTTTACATAACAGTAGTTAGAACATGACGTACCTGCTAAACTAAATATAATAAAGGTAGCCACCTGGACCAACGTATTTTGCGCGTTCAAGGTGTAGATGTGCGGTAAGGGCGAGACAGCTCGTCTATCACGCCTCACCCTAGCCTCTAGGGGCAAGTCAGTAAACTGGTGCGCAGTCGTCTCACCAACAACTACCCTCTATGAGACATTCTGTGCTGAACCTATTATTCTATGACAGATAAAGTTGTATTGCACAAGCCTATGCCTTTTAAAAGATACTGCGCACAGATTTTCACACCTAAAACGGGCCACAAAACACCCATTTTCGCCATTTCGGTAGCGTCAACATAAACTACGTACAAAGATACAAGGACGACCTGAAATGAGTATAAATGTTTGTAACATTCTTTGAATGTAATTCGCTTGTTGAACAGTTATCAAAATAACGGCCGAAGGTTTGATAATTTAACTACTACCGTTCCACAACCCCAAATAATTAAATCAAATAACGTTGGATCTGTCCACCATTCTACGTCCTATTACGCTCCCCTGTACAAAACAATGTTCCATTAAACGAAAGTTATTGCGAAGTTATATTAAGGGTGTTCAAGTACGATAAAACTATAATTTTATATTTTTATGAAATATTGTTAGTTTTGTAGACGACACTTGTGAGTACAGTTTTCTCTTACAAAATAATTTTAGCTCTCATAGTTTTCTCATAACGGTGCGTCAAAGTCAAAATTTGCTTGTTACGTTACCATGCAAATAGCGAAAACTAATTGACCTATTTCAATTAAATAATTCACTGTGAACTAACATCCCATGAGCTATGCAATAAAACAGTTTAAAACTCACAACGTTAATTTTGAATTATTAAAAAAGACCGAAAAGTACAGAAAAAATTAAAAATTCAAAAAATATTTTATAATATATAAATAGTTCATGTAATATGTTGTAAATATTTTATTACGTAGCCCATGGCATGTTATTTCACCGCGAATTATTTCACTTACGTAAGTCAATTGGTTTTCACTGTGGCAGCAGAACAAGCAAATGTTTACTTTGACGCGCCGTTATGAGAAAACAATGAGAGCTAAAATTGTTTGGTAAGAGGAAACTGTACTTACAAGTATCGTCTATAAAACTAACAATATTTTATAGAAATATAAAATTATGATGTTATCGCACCTGAACAGCCTTAATCCAAGATAGCGACGTGTGACCAACCGTAAGTCGCCCGCCTAGAGGCCGTGTGTTAGTATGAGACATGGCGCCGATGTTGACCGGCTCGCCTGGTGCGGTATCACATCTACAGAAATACACTGAAAATAACTTCATGTCGTCGTTTGACGAGTAATTTCGTTTCGTACACTGACATAATGGACACATGTAGAATAGTTCCTTAAAAATATATTTACGAACAAACTGTAATACATGCTAACGGCGTTGTAGGAGAAACCCTTCATACAGCGCTTATGGCGTAAGTAAATGTTCTAAACTGAACCCAACAATGACCAGTCTTAACACAAAAACTTCAATTGTTTTTTGTGATATAAGGCATTGCAATGTTAAATAAAAATATTTGGAGATTGGCGTTTTACTTCATTCGTATCCGAAGGTGTTAGCGCGTCGTTATTGTGCATGCGCCTGTATAGGAATCATACCTTCAATTGGGCCGCGGCGGACCAGTGGTCTGACCACTCGCCTCCCGAGGCGATCTGGGTTCGATACCCGGTGGGATCGGATACTGGATTTTCGCATTAGGGAATCGTGCTGGACGGTGCCACTGGTTGGCGTTTTTTTCTCGGGGATCTTTCGCTGTCCACGCCCATCTCACTCCAGTACCTCGTCAATGTAGGCCCTCACTTCAGGTCATCTTCCGTGGCAAGCAGGTGTCTCGAGCGCCCAACTGCAAGTCTGCGATACCCAGACTCTCGGGTATCCTACCTCGTCATGCTTGTCTACGTCTCAGAGTAGCAACTATGGGAAATGGGCGAAATTACTCGGCAGGGTTAAACATATAAGAGCTAGTATCCTTGGATTACAGAAACTAAATGAGCGCGCGAGAAAGGAACAAGGCCCAAAGATTATTTCTTAACAAACTACTATAAAAGTCTCAACAAGCATGATGAAGTTATTAATTACGACAGGTAAATTACAGGTCTTTACCTCCTTGACGGACACACACAAAAGAGATACTAAAACCTTGTGGAAGAATCGCTGATGATAAATGCAAGTTTGTTCCAGATGCTTCGAAAATACCTAACGACCTTAACAAATACTTCTTAGAATCTAGTAAGGTATTACCAGAGCAACCTCGCGAAATAAGAATAGCTGTACAATAAGTAATCAACACATCCAACTTAAATTTAAACCAGTCTCAGAATCTGACGTTTACAAAACATTCCATTAAAACAAATGCCACGAGAGTAGACAGAATAAATATGACAGAATAAGTATAAACATGTTGAAACGGTGTACTCTTCACATAATCCAAGTCTTTACACACACAATAAACTTCTCTAAGGAGTCAAAAATACTGCCGATCCCGGAAATTTCAAACCCGACTGAATGCAAAGACCTACGGCCTATAAGCATACTTCCAGCTGTATCTAAAATATTACAGAAAATCGTATGTTCACATATGGAAAACAATCGAGATTCCGTGCTGGACACAGCGCATATGCGTTGCTCCAGGAAGTAACGGATAATATTTACAAAGCCACAGACGAGTCAAAAGTAACATCAATGTTCTTAGAATTTACAAAGGCATTTCATACGATAATCCACTCAGTTTTGCTAGACATTGTCAGCTATAGGGCTTCATAATAGCTCGTGTGAAAGGATATAAAACTACTATAGAATGTCCCTACCAGCGAGTCTCATTACACGCAGGTGAAGGAGAGATATTATCAACTCAGGAATTAGTTACAGTTGGAGTACCACAAGGTTACGTACTAGCGTCTCTGCTCTTCTCCATATATACACACACGTTACCAGCATGTCTACACAACTTGACGTGCTTCCAATATGCGGACGACAAACAATTACTTCTCCCACGAAGACCTGAAAACATATCGGTGGCTATACGTGACACTAACAAGATCTCTCACGGATAGAAGGTTGGTGTAATGAGAACAGTCTTAAGCTAGATCGCATTGAATGCTCGTATATGATTATTGGATCCAAACCAATGCTTCAAAAAATTCACAGCACACAACCAATTTGAATTGATGGCTCAGTGGTACCAGTTTGTAATGAGCATACTCTGGATTGGTAGAAGAAAACATCTAAGTTAATACGAGCAGCTTATTACAAACTAAAACACTTGATAAAATTCAAAAATTTCCTGCCACAAAACTTAAAATTGCAGTTGTGTGATTCCCTTGTATTGGCAATTTGTAACGACCGTGCCGGTCTATTCGTTGGCCTCAACAGAAACACCCAACGCCAAATCAAAAAAGTTCATAATTGTTCTATTCGCTTCCGCTACAACCTGAAAATACGAGATCACATAACGCCCAACTTAACTATATCAAACTGGCTAAACACGGAAAGTAGGTACTTATTTAACTTTTAGTGTACAAAAAAGTATTCCTCACTAAGAAAGTGTCATCCCATCAGTTCGAAGAGATAAATAAATAAAAACCACAGCAAGCACATCAAACTAGGTGCAAAACGAATTCACAAGTTCCACGATATAAAAGCTAAATATTTAAAAAATAAACTGAAATAATGGCAATTCGTGAGATATGCTTCTGGTCAATATGCCTTAAGATATATAGCCTTTTTGGTAAGATTAGGCTAGTTTTGAACTTTCAGATTACCGGTTTTGTTTGATAGAAGATAAAAGTAATATAAACACATATAATTGTAATCTTATGTACCTAAACTGCTATAACTTTACAACAATTTATAGATGTAAGTTTAATAATAAAAAATTGACAGTATATAATTTTTGTTGTTGTTGTGCTGGCCGAAAACACTTCGTGGATAAATAAATCACTGTTGACGGATGAGAGGATGTATGTAGTGAGTGTACATATATATATATATATATATATATATATATATATATGTGTGTGTGTGTGTGTGTGTCTATAATAACCGAATTAAAAAAAAACCTAGTTTTCATTTGAAAACCATTTTTTAAGCTCCGTAAACGACTAGCACAGAGATTTTTCGATAGTAAAATTTGTTTTCAAATCAAAACGCGAGAACTTTTGAAATTCTGTTATTATAGAGGCCAGTTTTCCTTTTTTGTAGATTTTGTGTGGTTTAAAGCTCTTATTTTCCTAGAAACAGAATTTAATGTTTTACTCGAAAGTAAGGTATACTACCGCAGCATAGTGTCACATAAATAAACGTCCACTGATAAAATATCTACTCGGCAAAAAAAGCTCATGGGATTTTGGTGTGTAGTTCAGATTTTTTGACGATTGAGTGTCCCATTCGTCCGCTCGACATCGTACCATTCCATATCCTTTTTTAAAGTACACGGACAAGTACATCCAAGCAATACTACTGTACAGCAGCTGTGCGGTGCACGGTCGTGTTGGCAAGCATGCAGACGTGTGCATACGCTAGTTATATTGTGTTTCCTTGTATACATTCAGTATAATCTGACAACTACTTTTGGCCAGTAAATACTATAATAATTTGTTACATGTGTCATTATGCAAGACGTTTTTACTTATAAAATGTACCAAACATATCAGTATCACCATTTGTAGTGTAAATTCTCTCTATTGTGCCACACACCACAAAATATTAACAGATATTACTCATAAGCAGTTGTCAAATTTCCCTGAAGTTATACGATCACAATATAATAACCCCACGTGGCCTAAACACGGTTGCATAACTTCCCCCCACACATTACTACTGTCAGAGCAGACATCAAAAATCTGCTTGCAAGTTTAGTTTAAAATATTTATTTCTCCATTTTGGCTGATTTTTATGACAGTAAATACTATGATTTTAGCTAATTATGTAACTGACGAAATATTTGTTAAATTAGTTATTTGTCGAAAGATTTTAATATATTTTCTTGAAAAATTAGCTATCACGACAAACCCATTTTAAACAAAACTGCCAAACATAATTGCGATATCTGCTCTCGTTTAAGCTTAAACAATTGAGGAGTGTTTGTGGTAAATTATATAAGTGCCAGCAAATCCCATTTTGAGGTTTTCCATTTAAAGAATTATATGTCCCGTTGCTAATATCGTAAGAAGTGACGTAAGTGCGAATAATGCATTGTTCAGCTCAAACAAACGTATGTAGAATGCACTTAGTGAAACTCCATAACTGTTGACATGGAGAATGATACAAGTGCCATTTGAAGTAACATTTATCTACAAAAAAAATTCTGTAACAGTTCTTTCACACATACAATCCTGTAAATAAATGTAACACAGCTTTCGGATTACAAAATTATTTGTGACAGGCTATTTTTTTTATTTCCTTAAAAACTTACTATTTGGCACTTATATTGTTTTCCACAAACACTCCTCAACTGCTATCGCACAAACAGAAGAAACGCGGGAACATGGACCTAATTAGTGAGGAAATATTAGACGTAGAGATGTACTGTACACGCTAGTATCCTTGTACAGAATGCTCACCAAGATACACACATGCCTAACAACAATCGCAAGGGGCGCTGGTACATCGCGGGGAAAGTTGAGCGTAAACTACATATCAAAGTAGTGCGTTCATAACCAACGTACTTGTTATTTGTGTGAGCCAACGATGATTCTGGTACGCCACTATGCATGTTAGTGATCGTTTGCAGTCAGATAACTTTGCCAAATAGTTGACGTACAATAATTTAAAGCATCGTATGCTACAGTTTTCCTGGAAGAATGTTGGGACCAAAAACTTTCGCGATTTTCCGTCCTACATAAAAAAGCATTAATACTAGTTTGTGCCAATTTCGGCCGAAAGAAAACAAGCTTGAAATACTATTAGTGAAAGGTCTGAAATGGATATAAATACGTGTGAGCTATGTGAATGTTATTCCCATCTAGACACTGGATATTTTCGAAAAAAAAAAAAAAAAAAAAAAAAAAAAAAAAAAAAAAAAAAAAAAAAAAAAAAAAAAAAAAAAAAAAAAAAAAAAAAAAAAAAAAAAAAAAAAAAAA
>PNEQ01101643.1:18448-50161 GCA_003012365.1 Medauroidea extradentata | reverse complement strand
ATTTCGTGGTAGCTACAAATATTATAAGTATTTTCCCAGCAAAATTTATTTTGTGGTTGCTACAAAACACTTTAGCAGGAAAGACTTCCTACAAAATGTTTCTTTCAGTGCAGCACAGTCAAACGAACGACGACTCTTCACAAATACACCCTGCTAATTAACACGAAGCAGAGCTGTATATTTGTGCGCAAGGAACTGAAACACAGTGCTGCAGAAAACTTTCCGCGAAAATCCACGATGTCCAGACATTACCAACACACGTATAGCAGTTTTCGAAAAAACGTATTAGCAGTAGTTCTTCACGTCGCTCGACGGCCGGCGAAGATCCTTCCATGCACCTCCTTCATCCATCACGAAGTCTCGCAGATACATACAAACATGACTGAAATGTACGAAGACAAAGTGAACATGGTGGGAAGCCGAGACGAAGGCGGTCTCTAGTGAGACCCGGAACAACAGCGCGCACAAAATCAATTAAGGCAGGAGTGCCTGTAGCAGGAAACTTAGTTTCACGCGCGAGTAGGCGGGATATCGGAGCTGACGTCACAGAGAGAGCAGAGGAACACGAGACAAAGGCAACGATAAAAAAAATGGACGAACAGTCGATGGACCAGGAATGGCTCGTGCGAACCCCTTCAAAAAAAAGTCTGGAGATACATTAAAACCTTGTCCGCCCCGTGGACTTACCCCTGCCTGGGATCGCCTTGGAATCTCCGCAAGTAACACAAGCAATGAATCGCATCCCCTCTCGCTGGTCGAGCCTCTACGCAGGGAACAGCGACAGGCAGATTTATACTTCTGCACTCCTGCGAGGATTTCCAGGCATAAGCCTGGGGCTAGTGCTTGTGATAGAGGGAGGGGGAGGGGGTAACTTCTCAACAGCAACTTCTTTCATATCTGAACTTTCTCGCCCTCCTGCTTTCTTTCCATATCCTTTAATACCAAGCCATGCAAATCACGTTCCCCGCCCTAGTCGAGACAGTACCAGCAGTTTCCACAAATGTCACACGCGAGGAACCAACTTGCCAGGAGAGTATAAAGGAAGAGCTGGCCTAATGTAATTATAACTTCACGAGCGCAATAATGTTCGTGTACCACGAGGGAGAAACATGTGTAGCGCAGAAATACACATTCCTTTCCCAGTCTCTCTTTGCCGTTGCTCTAACGTTATAACTCGCCAGTGACGTTAGCAGTAGCAAAATTAAATATCGGATCATTTGACGTTAATGAACATCAGCAACTTTAACATATTCACCAATGCCGTAAAGTTCAAAAGAAATGATTACGTAAGAGACACAGACATATGTAACTACATTTACAAGCTAAATAATATAATTTATATTAAAACCAGCAATTATAACAAAAACTCATTAATATCTACTTCTCAAAATATGTACATAAATAATATGCCATAACAATATACATACTACGTATACACAAAATTATGTATGCAAATACACATATACATATAAATATATAAATATCAGTGGCAGCTCGAGGGTTGTTGGCAGGGAGGGCACAAGTTGCCGAGGACTGTACACTTTGAACGCGCCGTCGTATACCAATGACCATGAAATATCTACCGGCTACTTCTTGTGTAGTGAGCAATCAGTAATAAGCGGCACTTACATACTAGTATGTCAGTGGTTGTAACGTCAACTAGCGCACAACAATATACAGTTCTCTGCAACATGTGCCCTACCTGCCAACAACCCTACAGCCGCCACTGATAAGTATGTATACACGCAAAATTATATACGCATATTTATGCATACATGTAAAGCATCGAGTGGATTTTCTTTATAGCAATTAATTATTACAAATTATACGAATCACTGTTAACTATTTATTGACTTCTCCAAAACTTCTCCCCTAATAGGTTCACAAATACATCTAATTTTCCCCTCTTACACAACAGCAGAATGAGTCTCTTCGGTCACAAATGGAAGGATAAACCTCCTCCTCCTCCCAAAGAATAACACACGCACTGCCAACGTTTCAAAACTTGACACATCTGTAACGGGAGTAACGACAGTAACGACGCTATATTTAAGGTAATAATCACAAACCTACGTTTCTTGTAAACATACATTATGTTAATTTAATAATGTCAGTGTTTTGACGATTAGCATTAGGCTATATCGTCGGATATGTATCCTTCAATAACAGAAAATAACCCATCATCCACCAAAATATCTGCACTCATTTCAAGGATAGCTCCATGTTGGAGAAGACTGTTCCGCACAGTTCAAAATGCACTCGACACACAAGCAACCAACAGTCGAATTTAGTGTAACGAACTTATCAACGTGCAAATTTAGTAGATAAGATATGTACTTTCGAGACCAAAACCCTTTTTCGTGCTCAAAAATGTCACCTAAAAATAATTCCCTAAAATTATCTAAGTATCGCGACACTTTATTCACAATTCTTTATGAAGAAATTTTCACAAAATCAACGTAAAATGAGATAAAATGTGTTGTTAAAATTCAAGGAATGCAAATGATTGTAAATGAAATAAAAATTGAAATACACATACAGAACAAAAATAGTTAATCATATATATAACATTTTTCTTCAAACCTAATCGAATGAAATTTCTTCCCAGGACTTAACTTTTTCATTCCTTCGTATAGGCCTATAATATTAAAAGATCCGCTGTTAACATCTTCTAAAACTTTATTACTAAATTTTTGAACATATCTGCCTGATAAAAACACTTTTAAATCTTCTCCTACTTCTAATAACACTTGAGAACCAAATTTTGCGTCTATTGTTTTCGCTTTTCTTATTAAATATGGTTTGTGTACTACAAGTTCAGAAATGCTCGTAAATTCTTTTTTTTTTTTTTTTTTTTTCCCAATTTAATACATTCAATGTTGATTCCATTTTTTTGCTTGAGTTTTTTAGTTTGTATTTATAAGAAAGAAAATTTATTAAATATTTGTAAAATTTCAAACATAAAATTTAAAAATGAAAATATAAACAATATAAAAAATGAAAATATAAAAAATATAAAACATGAAAATAAAACCGCAGACTTTATTTTTATATTTTGTATTTTTATATTTTCATATTTTATAATTTTTTATTTTTTAAAAATTATAATCATTTTATTTGTTATAAATGGTACCTAACATAAAAAGCAAGTCCATCCAATACAAAGAAATATAAATATTTCTTCTCTAAATGCTTGGGATGAATTTAAATTTCAAAATGGTATTTTTAAAAGAGCAAGTAGAAAAGTTCGTAAAACACAAGTTAAATGCAATGTTTGTCAAACTTATTATAAACCTTCTCGTGAAGAAAAACATTCAGCAACTAAAAAACATAAAAATAATATAAAAGTAATTTGTAAAACATGTAATGTTGAGTACAAAAAAACTGTATAAAAAGGCATGAAAAAAGTAGAATACATAAAGGACTTCCTCCATTATTTAAACAAAATTGAACCAAAAAATGAACCAAAGTTAAACGTGAAAAGGTTATGGTAAAATGTGAAATTTGTAGGAAAAAATTATAAATTATATAAAAAATAACGAGAGAGGTAAAAACATATAGAAGCAACAGATAAAAAAATTAAAATGGAAGAATTTACTGATTATAAAATACATGAAATAGAAGAATCATTTGAAGGAAGATTGAAAACTTATTCTATTAATTGCACAGATGGAGAAATAGATCCATCAATATTGCTTAATGGTATAAAACAAATTGTAATAGATAAAATTAATGAAAAACTTCAGGAACATAATTTAAAAGTAAACATATGTTTTTTCTGCTTTATATACAAGAAGTGATTTAAATTATTTATTTGAGATAGAATTTCACGATGCATTGTTTAAAACTAAAAATGAAATTATTTTAAAAACAACTGATTTAGAACAATATTATGAAAACAGTATTTCAAAAATATTAAGAGAAATGTCTGAATTTGAAGCAAAAGGATCTCAATTGGTGCGAAACGCAATAAAAAATCTAGAGTTAAGAATAAATAAATATAATCCATTAAATGGTGCTTCTTATGGCAATCTACCACAAAAAATTAAAGAAAAACAGTCTGTTATCAACGTTCAAAATAATGATCAAAAATGTTTCTTATGTTTTATCAGCATTGCAACCTACAAAAAACCATCCACAAAGAGTAAAAAATTATTTAGGATTCGAACATGAGTTTAACAATGAATTTAATGGTTTAGAATTTCCAATGAAATTAGATAAAATTCCAATATTTGAAAAAAGAACTGGAATTTCAATTAATGTTTATGGATATGAAAAAAAAAGAAAGAAAGATAAAGTTAAAAATGAACAAATAGATGAAATGGATGAAGAAGATGAAGAAATGTTACTTAATTACATGAATAATAACGAAAACAAAATTAAATACGAAACAGAATATATATTTTACCCATTAACTATTACGAAAAATAAAACTGAAAACATCTTAATCTTTTGTATATTAAGAATGAAAATAATGATCACTATTGTTGTATAAAAGGTCTTTCTCGTCTTATTGGATCACACGTTTCAAAAAATCATCGTAAAAAATTTCTTTGTGATAGATGTTCACAACATTTCTATACTGAAGAAAAATTAAATAAACATAAAGACGATTGTAAAAATAATGAAGGTGTTCGAGTAGAACTTCCAAATGAAAGAAATAGTAGCCTATATTAAAGTATGAAAATTATAAACATTCTTTGAAATTACCTTTTACTATTTATGCCAATTTCGAATGTTTATTAAACAAAATTGATACTTGTGAACCAGATCCTGAAAAAATCATACACAAAAGGTTATCACAAACTAGCAACAATACGTTTTTGTTATTATATAAAATATGAAACTAAAAATTATAAACCACAAGTATTTTATAAAGGAAAAAAATGCATCAAATGTTTTTGTAAAAATGTTAATGGAGGAATCTAAAAAAATTAAAACTCTTTATAAATCGAGAACCAGGAAAACTTGTGCAGGTAACTTCGTCGCCTCGCAGATAACTGAACGACCTTCACATGCAAACGCAGTGTTTCCTCGTTCAAGTGTAGCAGTCTTTTCCGTATATAACAGATGGCACTTGTGTATAGTTATTTCCTAGTTGAATAAGCGAGTTATTCTATTACATTCTCGGAGGGGATTTTATTAGAATAAACGGAAAAAAAATGGTTCTCAGTGTATATCTTTTTGTGTATAATTGAAATATAAAATACTTGTCTTTATTTTTATTATATTTTAATCACAACTAAGGTAATTTGTAAATGTTTTATTAATTCTTTCTCTTATATTCTCACTGGCAGTTCTCGCTTTTTCTTTGAAGTATATATATACCATTTCTTAACATTGTTCGAATAGGAAAATCATCCTTAGGCAGTGATTCATATATGCGAGTGCGCCTAGCATATAGGCCAAAGCTTTCTAAGGATAATGACGTCGGTATTTTCCTAAAATACGTACTCCATTAGGGAAGACCGGAGTGATGGACTCGACACGTGAGTGGAAAGGCAAAAGGATCGATGAAAAGAAAATAGGGTAGGTATTTTGCTAATTTTTAGACCTACTCAAATTAAAAATAATTTTTTTTTTAATTTTTTAAGTACATAAAGATGGATAATAATTCTATAGAAAGCGTAATGAAAGACCTAGAAAAATAATTTGAAATTTCGATAGTACAACGGATTTGGAAATGTTTACGTAAACTTTTAGTTAGTTCGTGTTATAAAGCATAAAGAATTACGAGTTTATTTTTTTTATTATTTATTAAATGGAACATGTGTCGGAAATTTTAGATTCTCATTATATTGATTATACATTTCATTTTGTTAACTGCTATGTACGAGAAGAAAAAGTTTATTTTAATATCACAATAAGAAGATATGAAATTAAAATTTTGGAAGATGTAAAATTTTAATTAATTGATGCAGATTTTTCCGGGTTTTTGTGTTGTAAATCCAACTGAAAATTATAATGAATTTGAAATAGAATGTTATGGCAGAAATAGTCACTAGACATTTAAGTTTATTAAAAAATGATTTTTTAAAATTTCATTTGTGGTCTTTTCCATTCCTTAAATTTGCAGAAGGGGGAATTTCCCTTGCTGGAATTCCATAATTTTTAACAACATGCTTCATCTAGTTTTATGATGATTTTTTGAAAATATCTTGACAAGGAATTGTGAATAAATTGCCTTAATATTTCGATAACTGTAGGGAAATATTTTTAGGAGTCATTTTTTAACACGAATCTTATCTACTAATTTTGAAGGAACAATTATTAAGTGTCGCGGCCTTCAAGGAATTTCAGTATGCTACTGTATTTTTGTCTGTATGCAGACGAAGACTTCAGAGCACTTAGATTTCTGGTTGTTGCAATGGTACAGAGCCCATATTTATCTGCCTATTGTTGAATACGCACTGTCCACGCACGCAGACATGTAGACTAGCATCATAAACGTCACAAATAAAAGTGAAATTCCGTTTTACGTAACGGGAAGTAAATAACTCTTGCATGCAAGAGAAAATCACCACCCAAGCGTGCAGTAAATTAACCTGACAAATGCAGTTATTATGACATAGAACTTAACCCATGATATTAACATTTGCGGTGGGAGCTGGAATTGAACTACACCTTACACCAGTGGCTCAGTACGCTAACCACGAGGTTTGTAGTAGAACGTTACTGTTTTAACGTATGTAGAACGTTCCACTGTACTTTTGTTTACAAAGTACGCAGAACGTTCTGCGTAACACGTACAATAATTTGCTATTAACTACACACTGTAAGAAAATTTCCCCAATAGTATTGGAAGTTATAAACTCATACACAGTACTGTACACTTACCATATCTCAGCTTGTAAAGAGAGAACATGTACAGCACTGTTACTATACAAGTATAACAACAGTATATATTTGACTGTTTCCTTAAAATGTATAGGAACGATATCACTGATACATGGGAAACAATTTATAAAGAACTACATTTATGAAAACCCGTATACATCGGTCAGGGGGCCTATTCTGTAACTTTTTCATCTCTTACACGATCTTTAAATAAATACAGTTACTAGGTAACTATCTTTACAACCAGAATTCGTATTCAGTAACGAAAAATGGCGCAGTGGTTGTCTTTCAAAAGTCTCGTGACACTCATTATATATAAAGGTTGGGTTATAGGGTATTTTTACGATACAAAGTTCATGAAAATGGCCGACATATTTAAGTTGTGTTGTACAACCATCCCCGTTGGAGACTAATCCGATTGAAATGTTGCGTGGAAAGCGACAGAACTATATTATTTTACTATCTCTTAAAAATGCAATTCGTTTCGTAAATTATAGCTCTATATATATAAGTTTTCACTGCCGACGCAAACGACAAATCCAATACAACATACGTGCTGCTATCTCTTGTCCGGAGATATGAACATAATACTCGTGATGCCATCTCTTGTAAGCGCTACACACTAGCTTTGTATGACAGACGAGTTGACGTTATGACTTTAAAAATAGGAAAAATTAAAAAGAAACAAATAGGATTTACGTCATTTAAAACGAAATTTAAATAATTAGTAATTCAAAATAAGTTGTAAAAACTGAGAAAATATAATTTAGTCAGATGTATGAAGGCTCGGGCATGGATGTGGTGTTGTTCCTTCACTTCACTTCATCCCCATCGGCTGAAGACCTTGTTGTTACCCAAATACCAAACATCAACTGGCCCACTTGTGCAAATATGATCGTGATAAGCAGTCCACAAGCAGTAAACATTCGGAATGCAACAAAATAATTTTTACAGTGTAGCCAGGCGTCAGTCTACGGTATGAGGTCCTGGGTTCGAACGAAGGTTCATGCAAACAAAAAAAAAACTAATTATTTTGGGGATGTAAAACGGGGTACCATAAAATTTAACGGGCATTGCAATGCAAGCGGGGACAGCTAGTAAACTCAGGAAATGCAACTTCCGAAACGAACAATGATCTGTTAGTATGTGTTTGTGGGTTTTCTAACTTAGTATTTATACAAGATTCTAATATTCCAACTGTGTTGCAGCCTCAAAATAACACGGGCAAAGGTAAATCACTACACGGCAGCTACTTACCAAATACTAAAATGCAATAAAATACTAATGCAAAAAAAATAGTGCAATCGCTTAACTTAAGCGGAAGCCAACAAATAATAATAACGTAATATTAAACATAACATTACAAATATCGTGGATATTTAGTGAACATTTAAAATTTCGCTCTTCTTTTAAATATCCTTAAGGAAGCGGTTCACCACAGTTTTCAACGTCTTTCTTTATTTTTATATTTGTACCAGATATGTTTTTATTATTTTATACATAAATTGTGATTACGTCTTCCTCTTAGGACATTTTTGCATCTCTCATAGTTTTTGCGTAATGAGTTGTAAACGTTAAAAATTGCACTTTACGGTTTTAAGTACTCCAGTAATACTGTCATATCAAACTGGAAAAATTCACACCATATAACAATGTTGTAGGCTATGATTTGACATACATAAAATAAAAAAATATATATATTTCTTTATATTTGTAAAAAAAATTATATTTTTCAAATTTTCCTTTCAAAATTTAGCACTTTTTATTTAATACAAAAGTATTTTATTTTTTGTTTTTATATATGTCAAATCATAGCTTACAACATTGTTATAACTGTGAATTTTGTCGGTTTGGTATGTCAGTTGGTTTTAGTGGCGTACTTAAAATCGTAAAGTGCAAATTTTGACGTTTACGATTCATCACGCAAAAACTATGAGAGATACAAAAGTTTCCTAAGAGGCAGATTTAATCACAATGTATAAAATAAGAAAAAATAAGTGATACAAATAAAGGAAGACGTTGGAAACTCAGGTGAACCGCGCCCTTAACGTATTAATTAGTAAACGAGGTAAGTATTAACACGGTATTTGAGTAAATGGGATGAAATCCTTACGAACGCTTACAATTAAACAATACATCTCGCAGAGTGTGTTTAAGAAGTTAACTATTTTAATTGATCAAGCCTTTCAACCTCCTTGCATCGAGGTTCGAATAAACCGAAACGTCAAACCCAAGCAGCGCGCAGATAAAGATACCCTTTTCAGTTTCAATTATTGGGCCGCACGAAAATACATCTAGAGCCTGATTGATTCCGCTAGATGTCAAGTCAATTTGCCGTGGTATAACCTGGACAGACGTGGCCTACTTCTCAAGATAAGGGGCACTTCGTCTAAGAAGTCATCTTGGTTACCTCACTGTCCAAACAAGGGTATTATTGTACAAAATCCACAAACGTGATTCACACAACTGGCAAGAGAAAATGTGTAACAACCGTAGCTTAAAAACACTACACAGTAAAACAATGTTTGTACTTTTACAAAGAAAAGCTTTGGAAACCCAGTTGCCAAAGAAAACCCTTGCAAAACTACAATGGTTGTCCTTGTAATAAAATACAAAGTAAATGTTTGTAAAATTACAAGGAATAGCCTTGTAGTTGTACTTTCAACAAGGAAAAATATAAATTTAAATACTAATTTTACTTCATAAACAACACTGAACTTATTTATCAAATAACTTTTGAATAAAGGATGTTAACGTACAATTATTTTGAAATAAAAAAAAATTAAAGTGCTGAGTTTCGAACTACTCTCAAGCGGTTAGACTACACGCATCTTGCCCCTAGACCACCGTGACTTCTATACTGGCTGATCTTTATTTATTTGTATACATTCAATGTACAGTTCAGTAATATTTAATTATTTCAAAGCACGCAATTAATATAAACATTCACTTTATTCCAGAAAAATGCTTTCCAGAGGTTGTGATATTTGCATAAGTAATTTCCTGCGAACCTATGATTTTGGTAGGCTACAATTTTTTTTCTAAGTTTTGTTTTGCAAACAATATCCTTTTATCATTATAAACAAATAATTTTACAAGGAAAATTTTTCAATAATTACGGAAGTTTGTACAACTACAAAGAAGTGCCTTGTCATATTTTACAAAAAAAAAAAATTACAGTGCAGGAACTGTCAGTATATAAGTACAAAGGATTCCTTTGTATTATTACAAAGTTTACCTTCGTAACTTCATAAACTAATGATTTTGCAAAGGAAATCTTTGTACTTTTACAAAGCTTTCTAAAAGTGCAAAGAAAATCTTCGTAAATTTTACAAATTTTTTTAGAGTGTACGAAGCAGTAAAGTTACGCATAAAATTTCACAAAGATACTAATGACTATATTCCATTGTTAAAGAGTACAGCAGAGTGTAATATTTAATGTGAAAACTATCTCATCGTCATTAGAATACGAAATCGTTTATATCATAACGACTTGCATACCGTCTCCACAGACTACATGAGCCCAATTAAAGAGTAAACAACGCTTATGAACAAAACTCTATTGTTACTTGCATGCAAAACATCATTTATTAAACTAACATTCTAATGTTAAATAATCTACGCATAACTAAGAAGAATTTTTAAAAAATAGCAAAACGTGTCTGCGTGTATACCAGTAGCTTCGTAAATAGCCGTTTTGGGAATACGTATTTTTCCCCCCATGAAAGGTAAATTAAACTACTATCTACGAATACCACGCATGGCTTTATAGTTATACCGTGTGTCATTACAGGTTGGGAAATAGTGAACATGTATTTATATAAATGTCATATTTAGGGCTCTGGCACTCAGTTCTCAAAAGTACATCCTGGTAGCAGTAGCTGAATAGTGTGTGTTCCGACACGTGCAATAATATCATATACTGTAGTAGCAGATGTAATGTGCGTGGTGTTGGTAGTCCCATCAGGACCTAGACGTACGCCAGGTATAAGGACGACACATGCGAGCTCAGAACTTGCCCCATCACCTGTATGCGCAAGGCCCTAAACTGACGTCCGTCTTTCCTTCGAGGACTACTCTTCAAAATTGTCTTTAGACAGCTTATACATCTACTTAACGCAACCTTCAGACAATCTGCCAACGGCAAGATAACCTTGCGAGTAAATGTGAAGAGGTTGCTGGCAAACTTCGACCACGGTGCGTGCTCGCGCATTAGCCGAACAAATAGATAAATGCAGGTTGAACGAACCCCTAAGTAGTTTGTTGCCAACGTATTGAAAAACAGAATAGCAGGGTAATACATCCACCCAGTCTACCATTTAACATATTACAAGAAAAACAGCTGTCAGCTCAAATTAATACCTTTATTGGAATAAGATATATTTCAGATTCATTACATAAATTCTGGGTACGTTTAGGCACCATTAGAGAAGAACATAAGCAGTGAGTTAGCCATTTAAATGATGAATTATAAGCAGTCAATGGCTGTAACTTTTTATTCTCCAACGAATAGCTTCAAAAGTGCTTAATTTTCCTCGAACCACACATGCTACAGTTTCGTAGGCATATTAATTTAAAACTTTATTGTAACTGACAAGACTTAGCAGCGAACCTATCAGATACTGTCAGTTTATATTTCCGGTAGGCAAATAATAATCGGTAGCTGCACAAATCAATATTTATTTTCGTATACTGAGAATCACGCAACACTGTAGGAAATATAAATTAATGGAGCATTGTCAGTGTTGTTACAGAGTACCACGATGAAATTTCCCTGCCTTTCCAGGTTTTCCAGTCGAAAATGAAGGACTTTTAATGTAAATAGAGATCACAAAAAATTGACACAAAAAGTTTAAATAAACTGAACTTGCAAAATATTTTTTTAACACAAATATGGTATGTTTTTTCAGATGTTTGCAAATTCAAAGGTTATCTTTTGTTTGCAACACAGAGCTACAACTACCCTTACAAAGACTATAAATTTTAGTTAATCGGAACAATGTCTGACACTGTCATTTTCATTCCGTGAATAGGTGGGTAGTTATACTTAAAACTTGTTCAGACACAACAGAGAACCTAGAGAAAACAGATTATCACCAGTTGTTAACGGTCACAAACAATTCTGGTAGTTTCGCATTCCATTAGCCATCTATCGGGAACCAAAACACTTATCATGCGTTCTAATATTTGAAGTTAAGAAAAACATGTCAAGAATTTACATTATTTACTTTCAAAAAATTATTACACATCTAGTACTTTACAGCAAAGTGAATCCACATTTGAATTTCCAGACAACAAGAACAATTTAACTTCTCCAGGTTTTCCCTGGCCACTTAAAATATCCCTGACACTCCCTTGTTTTCCAGATTTGTAGCAACCCTGATTTTATAGTCTCATTGACAGGCAGGTCATTGAAGACGGCGACACAAAACTTGGCATAATAACAAGTAGAAGAGGAGTCGGCCGTGAGCTTAGTAAAGGAACTATCTCGATATTCGCCGCGAGAGATTTCAGGAAACCATTGAAAAGCGAAATTAGGAAGTCCGGAGCTGAGGATCGAGCATGGAACCTATCGAGTGCGAGTCCAATGTATCTCGCTCGGTGGGAATTTCAAGTAAATATACTAATAATAGAAGAAACAGAGCTCGTTCCTGGAAATACAGACAACTGTGTTTTCTTTCAGCAGTACAAAGTCTGACAGGAAGTCCTACCAAACTAATTCAACGTGCTTCGTAAGACCGCTGATGCTATTACTGCGCAATGCACTGAACTGTTTTACAATGAAAAAAAGTCACCTAAAAAAAGTCACATGAAAATCTCTTATATGTTTTAGGCGACGTATAGTTACAAATAAAGAGTTAAATTTTAATACAGGCCTATTTGTCGGACATTCTCTACTCATAAACTGATTACGATAAAACAAAACTATGAAGTACAAACAAAAAAAAATAAAATGTGTCATTTAAAAACAAACATGCTATGCTGTAAAACTTCAAATGGAGGAAAGAAAACTGGGCCAAATTACACGTGGTAAACACAAACATACACAAGCAATACTTGCGCAACAAAAAGGAAATAAGGCGCATTCGTGTGATGCAAGCACCCTAACCGCCACGCTCAACTGCGATCCCTTGTTTCAAAACAGAGCGATGTGACGCAACGGTTAACATTCGGGAAAAACCCGGATTCGATCCCCGGCTCCGGCCATTCTTATTTCGATTTTCCATGGCTTCCCGAAATCGCTCCAGGCAAATGCTGGGATTGTTCCTTAAAAAAAAAAGACCTTGGGCGACTCTTCTCCCAGCTGCTGTCATTGTATCAAGCTGTGCGGCAGCGTCTGTAAAACCCCGCTGTTGACAAGACTTCACTCACCTTGTTTCAAAGCAGGACATTGTTTTACGTGCGTGTGTTTTGTTTATGCTTACTCGTAATCAGCTTACCAGTATATGTAGTGCATGTCAAATTATTCATAGAAATACACCATAACCATCATATGTACAAAACTTTGATAAATATAGGTATAAGGCAGAGAGGTAGACTCCAGGAGAGAAGATATGTGCGGGTGGCGCGGCTTGTTTTCAGACTGCGAGGTATTTGGCAGCTGCGCGGAATACTGGAGCACGCCAGGCGCTCAGGCCAAGAATACACTGTAAACATAAAAATCGCTCAGAGCGTCGTCTCTGGCGGCTGTAAACAGCCAGCCGGCACTGCGGTGTGGTAGGAAGACTGCACAGGTGTCGCGCTCACCCGACACTGCCGTACACAGTATTTGTGCAAGGAGGGAGTTGCTCTGACAATAATTAATATACATCGACCAACTCTTCAAAGCGAGGAGTTCTGGGGTCCCCCACGAACATTTCGATTTCAAGGTGCAAAGCAGTGCTATTTTAGCGCAGTTTTCGTAGCTCAACATGTAATATTATACTGGTAAAAATATTTTTAATTTTTAAATATTTTTCTTTTACAGCGACAAATGGGGAGGATTAAAACAACCCCCGCCCCCAATCGTTGAATGCTATTCCTAAGCAGTTATCACTTATGTACGGTTAGTAGTTTTCTAATAATCTGACAACGGCAGTTCAGCGCGCCTGGACAGACGAATCCCTTAATTTGCCATTTTACTATTTTTTCTCACCTTCTTTAAAACCGTCGAATAGAAATAAGGTAAACGCAGTATCAACAGATAGTAGTTTTATTTTTATTTTTACTGAAACAAAAAAAAAACATATTCCCAGTACAGTTATTTGCGTAGAAATGGGTGGATATATGGGCAGAAACTGATTTTAAAGACGAGATCTTACTAGTGCGGCAGGCTGTCTTGGCAAGCTGGCGTCTCTGAGGCAAGAAATCAATGGAGCGTCAAGGGCGCTGCTGACTAGCGTATATAATGCAGTAACGTATTTACACGCAAGCAAACACTCAACTGACGTGCCATGCGTTACTATTTACTTCAACTACGAGACTTCCAATTGGTGACCATACTCATTTATTAACGAAAAGAATGTGTAATACATGTTTCTACCAGTGTGTTATTCCAATATGGTTAGGATTTTCACAGGCAAAGGCAGGCTGAAAAAAAAAAAAAAAAACTATTTTAGCTAGGTTGTGAGGCCCGGAAATCGTGCTTCTAACACGCAAAGTGTTTTGCATTTTCAACATCATAGCAACATAGTTTGAAGTGCGTGTTATTTTCGTAGATAATGAAAGTCGCTTCGTTAAATAATGAATAATCCAAAGTCGCTGCAAAGAAATTCAGCGCACGTAGACAATCTATTTGAGTCCAGCCCTGAAAGTACTATTCTGTGTCAAATACGAAATATTTTATTAGGATTCATCAAGCCAAATCATTTTGTGGCGAACGCCAGCTCATTTATCTATAGTTAAGAAATGGACGGTGTTATGCAGAAATAGAATACCCCAAATTTGATGAAGTAGAGCATAAACAATTGTTAGAGATGATGGTATATCGCGAAAATGTTTTGTACTAACATACCCTTGAAAACACTGCAGTTTCTTGCAACATATATGATTGAGTGATGTACTTCCGACACAATGTAACTGTCTGCAGACCAACAACAATATTACAATAGCGGGATTCTTATTGGCTCAGTCAAATAGGGTAACAGCTCCGGTAAAGTCAGTAATATTCTGGTAAGCTAAACGTGTGTTGAAATCCAACAGCAGTCAAGTTTTCCCGCGATAAACCTTCACGTCAAACAATTGTTACGAAAATATTGTTCATTTTGTTAATATATCTCATTTTCAAATACCTTACGTGTGTTTGACTTTGGTTCTTTAGCTACTGAAGTTGAAATGTATAACAATTTAGGAGCTTGTATTTTGTATGTTATTTACGTTTGTTGCTTGGATACCATCTGCATAACACCAATCAAATAATCGTGACGAGAAAAAATGCTTCCTGTGTTACCCAAAAATAACAAATTTGGCTAGGTAATTTTACCAAAGAATATTTCTCTCTGTACGAGGGGAAAAAAAGTGGTTTAGGCCAGCTTTAGAAAGAATTAGTCCATTATAGATTGAATGTGATATCCATTCCTTGCAATATCGTGTGCTGCAAACATTTACCGGAAATTCCAGTCACGACAGAGCACAGACACCAGCTTGTCATAATCCTTGATACTGCCGCAGGTCTAAATCCATTGTCAAACTGTATTCGTCTTGGAGCAAATACGCTCAAATTAACTAAAGGTGACCATGCAGCAGAACACATTCCTACATCGAGCGAATAGTTGAAGTGCTACAAAAGCCAGTTTATAATGTGCACAGTATACATTATAGACATATATTTACTTTATACGTGAAATGTACGTTTTGATCGCAGCAACAAAACCGAATTTGTATGGTACGCACAAATATACTTCGGGTATGTGCGGTAAGGGGTAATTACAGACTCGTCATCACTGGGGTTCACAAGCTTAGGGAGAAAAACCTAATAAGAAAGTACATAGAACATTTAAAATTACCATGCACTTGGACGACAAATTATTGGAAAAGTGTCATCCTACAAAACGAACAGGAAAAAATATTTTTGGCTGCTACAAAATATTTTGTGGATATTTAACCTGCAAATTTTATTTTCTGGTCACCACAAAAACATTTTGTTAACAGCACTAAAATGTTGTGGTTACTACAAAATAATTTTGCAGGAAATACTTTGATTTTCTTTTCAGTATGTTAAGTAATCTTAAATATAACACAAAGTTACAAAAACATTACAATGTGTCTCATAGTTGCTTACCTTCTTCCGTATGTGTTCATAGTTAAAAAAAATCTTAAAAAAAAAAAAAAAAAAAAAAAAAAAAACTGGCAGATTTTTGCTACTCGCTTTGCCTAACTTAATCACTGCGTGTTCAGTAAAGTTTTGAAGTAATACAAATATTTTCCAATTACATCCGAAAATGTTGGAGGTCGGGGACCTTTTCCTTTTTATTTATTTATTTTTTTTTTTCATTTCATTTCACAATATTTTCAGGAAATATTAGGAACCTACTCCTTTCAAACAGATGGAGATGTTTGGTTACTGACCTAATTAACTACGGGACACATTATATTTATGTCAAGTATTACTCAAGGGCATAGCGTAATCTACTAGCTGCGAGATTCCGCCCATCTGTCAGCTAAAAGTGAACGAGATCTTGGCTTGTACAACCACCCCAGTCCACGGCGGCTACTCCTCACATACATTAATAACACTGAATAAACTACATCTCAACGCTTCACAGCAATATCTCAAGTACTGCGAGTAATTCCACACGGAATGACCGGGCTGTTACGTTTCTGGGCTGATTAACTGGTGTGCCATGTTCCTACAGCCGGTTGAAATAGTTCACAGCCACACGGATATAACCGTGCAACACCAAGATTAAGAACTCCTACCTTTGATCTTTTCTGTTCGTTTCATGCCACCAACTCGAGATATGCACACATTTCGGAGGAACAAGCTCAGAGTACGAAATTATGTGCAAAATACCTCCTTGAGAGTAACTCAAAGAATAAAAATACAAAATCTTGCTTCTTACCGATTATACGCAGTTGTCAACGGCCTACTGTGTTTTATCTAAACTTAAATACAATGAAGAAAGTGATAAATCCTGGGATAATACATCCATACCCGTACCGGCAACATTTCCAGTACACTCAGGTTTAGTAAAACCTTTGACGTAAGAAAAATGTACAGCATTTACAGACTTGTTTAGAAACAAAGACTATCAAAACCATCTGTACATTAAATTAGCATTAACAAATCATAAACGAAAGGCTATTATGAGAATCCATAAACAACAGTTCAGCGAAAATATTTTAATTAATAATTACACCATAAAAGGCAAGATAAATAATAAATAAGTAATACAGATATTCTTCAACTACAGTAAACGTGCAGTAAGGCACCTTCGAAGAGTCGCTAGCTAGACAGTGTCTATAAAATGTGTGGTTGCGCGTAAACCCTTATTTATCTTCGTAAATAAATGTTCAGGGAATACGGTTTATATCCAGGAGGTAAATATATATATATATATATATATATATATATATATATATATATATATATATATATATATATATATATATATCGAATGACTTTAATAGGGAGTTGGAGTGGGGACAAAGAAAAAGATAAAATAAGGGCGACTAATTGTTTTTTTATGAATTCCTTAAGAGTTATCTAGCGTCCACTATACTTTTAATTTTGAGGCACGGAAACAGGAAAGGCGACTAGTCGGACATAACACGTCCGTCAAACACATCGCCCTTAGGCGCGTAGTACGTAAATACCGTGCAGTGTTTGCGTAGAATGTGTTCTCAACGGGACTTCAAACGATGACCCTGTTATTTGTGGGAAGTATGTTGTAAAGTACAAGGCAAGTTTCTACGACTTGTTCTACGATTACGGTTGATATTTTCTCGGAAACAGCAACGTGAAAAAGTCACATTTAGCACTTCTGAGGAGCTTGGAAAATGGAAATAATGTATTTAATTAGCCTACGGCATTTTCAAAATAATAGGAACACAGTCTGAAGTGTCTTCCTTTCGTAGATAAATTCATTGGAAACATTGTTAATGGTTACAGCACGTTGACGCGCCAGGTCCACCAACTATTAAAGGCAAAGATCTGACCTCATCGCTGAGTGGTTGGAGCTTCCGACCAGAGCGCTAAGGGTCCCGGTTTTGATTCCTGGCCGTGGAGGATATCTCCCCGGGGGTTGAGGACTGTGTGTAGTGTTTGTCGCTTCACAATCATCCCTGCGGAAGGCAATGACGAACCATCGCAGGCTCAGCCTCGGCTAGCGCCACATCGCCTCACACTCTACGTCACAATGAATGAACATTCACACATTTCCCTGTGGTTTTTATGCATTCATGGAGCAGTTTCGACTAATTGAATATGTGAAAAAACACTGGCAAATCAGTGGGTATTCACTAATTCCTGATGCGTAGTGCCAACCAACATTCTATAACCGATTCAGTGATTTGCCAGAGGTTTTCCGTTGATTCAACAGTTGAATCTGCTTCAACAAGAATCTGTAAAAACCACTGGAAAATCTGTGAATAGTCACTAATTCTCACTTAAAGAGTGAACGTGGTGTCCCCCCCCCCCCCTGAGGCTATCGACTACTAAATAATAGATGGAATTAGCCTAAAAAATTAATGCATAGGATGCCTGACATGCAATATTCTCAGCTACTATAGAGTAACTTCACGTAAACATAATTTATTGATTAAATATGTATTTTAAAAAAAAGTACTCTTATTCAAAAGCACATGTCTCCTACGTATAAATGTACTACTTTAAAACGCAGCAATTTAGCGGTGTTTTTGTCATATATAGACTCAATACGTGTTTTATTGACATCGATTTGACTGTGATCAGCCAAGAATTGTTTATTAATTAATGCAATCCGAAATAGGACTATTCGCTGATATTCCGAAGTGAAGAAGTGAAACATTATTCCGGAAAAACTAGGAGATTTTTTTAGGTGTTCTATCAATTCTGCAGACATAATGGGCACAGCTGTAGATCTGACCAACCACCGGCGTAATCATATAAGCCTTATGTTGCAGGTATGTTATTGATATCGCTGCATTTTGCATGTACGCAAGTGTAAAGAATGCCACATACTTAATATAATACATGCCTAATAATTAGACATTCATTACTAGAGCCCGCGATTTTTCGCGACAAGAATTCTGCAACAGTTTGTTTCAATGCCTTATGTGCGCACATGAAGATGTGTTTCATGGTTATTGGCAGAATGTATTATTGCAAAGACGTGGCTCATTTGACTGTGCCGAGAGAAACAAAGTAACTGCGATACTACACGTCTGTTATTTGCGGGTAGCACCTTAGACACTGAGAGATAACAACAGCCAATCACTGACCATGAAGCAGGGCTGCATATGTGCACACAAGTGATGAAAAAAAATAGTCGCTTTGTAATGTACTTACATGAACTGAAAAACCTTCACCTAATGGCCGAGAAAATTGTTTCCAGCACTCTTAAGTATGCTGTATTATTAACTGTGATTTATTTTGGGTAACTATAATTTATATATATATATATATATTAGAAGATTATATATATATAATATTCTAATATATAAAATTCTCGTGTCACAGTGTTTGTTTCCATACTCCTCCGAAATGGCTTCATCGATTTCAATGAAATTTTGTTTATGCATTCGGTCAGCCTACGAATAGGTTTTTATCTATATTTATACTACTAAAAGCTATTGTTTAGTAAATATTTTTAATTTATTTATGTGACAAAACAACGTTTGTCGGGACAACGAGTGTGTGTGTGTGTGTGTGTGTATGCTAACACTAGTTGTATGCAGTGCCTAACGTTCGTACAGAATTTTTATATTTATAGCTTGACAACAGCGAAATTCTTTATTAGTTTTGTTTGCTGTATATATCCGACCGGGAATATTTACTTGTTACGCATGTTCATTTACTTATGAGCAGTCCTCACAGAGATCAACTAAAAACTTTGAACCCTTCTAGGGGTAAAAAAAAGTCCTTACTTAATAGGTTCACGCACGCAAAGGAAAAGACATATCTTAATTTTAATGAATATGTGTCCGGTAGTTTGAGTTCTATCTGACTGAACGGATAAAACAGTCAGTCGTGGCAATTTTGTTATAAGGAGATTCATGCTCAAACTTAACCAAAATTATTTATTAATATTACGCTAATACACGTAGTCTTCTATTTTCAAACTTTCACACTTCAGTCATTAGTATGCTACCCACCAATGTATGTCAAACTTCATGATTAAAAAAAATCAAAACTATTAATAGCCAATCAAAACAAACAAAAAAAACACGACTTGCTACATATGTAACAAAATTGTAATGTTCCACAGCAGTTTTAAATTATTTCTTATATACCGATCAGATTATAAAGAACTTGTTTTCCATAACCTTTTGTATAACATGCAAGTGCATCATTCAACTTCCGTACATTCGACTTTGATACACTTATTCAAGAACACATTATATATGAAAGTATAGGCCTGCCTGTAGAATACCGAGAGAAAGATTGGTATAGTCAACCATAATACGATCGTATATGGCTAAGCAAGTTTGTATTCGATAAAAAAAAGTGTTACCTGAAAAATATATAGAAAAGGTCATATATTAGTTTTGTTGTTATTACAAAATGTGTATTTGATTGGACTGAGCAGACCGTATTGTTCAGATAAATCCCAAGAAATCAAATGTTAGGTTGAGTCAAAGGTTAAATCTCGTTTGTCCACCATCTTAAATAAAATAAATATTTGATCGTTTCAAACTTTTCGTTGTGTTAACTATTTCATCGAGGTCATACGTACACAGGAACGACAAGCGCACGTAAGACTGAATTCGACTTTGTGGTTTGGAGATTATATGTGACCACGTAGGTATAGTATACTCATTGTGCGGCGGGTGTATTGCAAGAACGTGGGCGCAAAATGGAGATGGAACTGATACAGCTAGCTCCTGATGTTCAACAACTGCAACTACAACTTAGAGGGCACGGAAATAATGATAAGTTGCAAGGTGGCTCCGGCCCAGGCAGCAGGAAGTGCACAACTATAGCAGAGGAGGACGCAAGGGAAGAATTGGGAGCGACCAAACTTAGATTCCATTAACGGAAGCGGATGGTGCGGGAGGCGGCGAGGATCAGAACCCGCCAAGCAGCGAGGCTTGTTTGCTGAGCTGCAAGCTGCCGGCGATATTAACCCTGCGGCTCCATCCCCTCCCACCTTTCACCATCACAGCCCTCGGCCGTGACGTCACTAGAGCTGCCTAGTGAAGTACTAACCCCGGGCAGAAGTGTTTACAAGTTGCGCTCTTGCGCCACTGTTCATATTTGTTCTGATGTTTGCCCCGGACTTAACATGCCACATTAAATGTGCACGCTGTGTGAACCGCGTACATTAAACAAAAGCTTAGTGCTTCAAAGGGTTAAGTTAGAATACTTGCGAACACTTGGATGGCGTTGTAAACACGGTTTAATTTGTAATACCGTGTAGATCTCAAACAGAACTGTGTACAATAGAGTTACACCGATTATTTATTCGAATTCATTGCAGGCTATATATTTTACTACTTTAGTTTTGTGGTATATATTAAAGCAAATCATGTTACCAATTACGCATGCCTTCGCGGCCATTGTCTGACTCCACGTGGCCTTCGGGTGTCAACCGCGTCGAGGTTGAAATGAATCCGACACTTGGTTTCTCTTGCTCTTATATACACTAGACTGGGCGCTTCCTGACTGGCTGATGGCATTGGCTGTTGCTGTGGGCCAATCAGAGTGTTCTGCTACCCTATAGATGGCAGCTGCAGTGCATGCGGAAACACCAAACTCACCTTCAACCTCGTTGCGGCCGACACACAAAAGCTGAGATTAGTCATGTTACAAAATTACCCTAACCGACCGTACTTTATACCTTCTCATCAAGGCGGTGTTGGGAGGAACCAACCAAGTTCTATCTCCTCAGTAAGGTTATCATAACTTTGGTTTTACATGATTTTACAAAATCACTCCGGCGAATGCTGGGATGGCTCCTCACAAGTCATGGCCGATTCCCTCCCCTTCTCGCTGTCTGAGCTGCTGGTTCCGTCTCAAATGAATTCGCTACCGACAAGTCCTTCTTATATATAAGCTTGACTGAGTACTTCTGAAGGCATCTTCTTTTTTCCCTTCCGTACATAAAAAAAATATATATATATATATATATATATATATATATATATATATATATATATATATATATATATATATATATATACTATCAACTGTATACATGTTTGCATATGACGAAGCAAATGTGTACTTTATCCAACAAAATTTTGCTGCCTGAACCATACATCAGGTATTGTCTTAGTTGTTCTAATAAAACATTCAGTTAAATGTGCCATACCATCAATCTGAAAAGAACTGAATTTGTCAAGCTACCAGATAATTTGTTGACTAAACTGCTACATGCTCGTTTCGGCATACACAAACATATGGTCGAAAGTACTAAACATGTATATTGGTGCAGCCAAATAGTATCTTCCTGCATCTTATAAACATAATCCTTGCAGTGCCGATGCAATGACGAGACAAAAGGATTTACATGTTAAATTTAATTACACGTGGCTCAGTGCTGTCGTACCTTACATATGCAATCATCGACTTTTATGTTCATCTCGGTTCGGCCCACGTTTCTATTTGATCTTTTAGGTTCTATATTATAGCATCTGTTTATAAAATAAAAAATTAAAGAACTATGCATACGCAATACATACACTACAAACAATAAGAAAAGTATTCCCATCCCCCACCAAAAAAAAAAACTCTTAATTTTTCTTTCTCCTTATTCTTATCCATGTAGTAATGTTATCCTATTGTAAGGCGGCCGTCTACCCTACACTTCAAATGCGTTGCAGTGTGTTCGTCAGGTTTTTTTACGAAAATATTCCATGTGTGCCCATTGTGCAACATAGGAAACGAAAAACTTCAGACAAGGTCAGAACCTCATTGTTAAGAAGCCAAGGTAATTAAAAACATTGTTTCTAAGCCCTCCAACATGGTTAAAAACGGCCTTTTCAGACTGCCATATTTCAAAATGTACTAACCGGATGTATATGGAACACAGGTTGCGACCTGCACTAAACTTAGTTGCGGACTTTCCACCAATAAAATTATATGGTCACAGCTTAGTGTCCCATCGTAAAAACCGTTCGGCGGGAAGCCTGCACGCTAGTTCAGCGCATGGCTCGTTGAGGCGACGCGGCATTTGATGCGCGCTTCAAGGTCGACCTTCTGCTCTGTCGCTTTTGAGCCTCTCACGCGCGGGTAAGCGGCGCCCTTAGTCAAGAAAATAGTTCTCGTTCGGAAGTGATACAGTACAAAGTGAGTGAACTCCATTTAACATAGGGGCCGTGGTTGGCGCAGTGGTTAAAGCACTCGCCTCCCACCAAGGCGATCCAAGTTCGATTCCCGGTGGGATCGGTGCCCGAGTTTTCGCGGGATATCTCGTTTCCCCCGCTGCATGCTAAGTGCTGACCAATATATCTTCACTCCCATTTAAGGGCGCGGTTCACCTCAGTTTTCAACGATTTTTTTTTATTTTTAAATTTGTACCAGATATGTTTTTTCCTTATTTTAAACATAAATTGTGAACACATCTTCCTCTTTGGAAATTTGTGTACCTCTCATAGTTTTTGCATAATGAGTCATAAACGTCAAAATTTGCACAAAACCAACTGGCATGCCAAACCGAAAAAAAATTAGTGTGTATAAGAATAGCTTCGTTTCATTCAAACTTGGTGTAGCTACACCAACGCCGTTGAATGAAAAGACTTTTAGCGCATTTTGTGCCGCATCCCCCACTGTGTATAAAGATTTCTCCAATAAATAATTCTGAGAAAATAAAAGTGTAAAGGCACTAGTAAACAACAAATTAATATACGTTTTGTCTCTTGGGTGAATTTGAAATGTGTGTGGTGGTTAACACTTGGTAGTAGTAACATAACCTCAACACTTCATATTTCGTATGTAAGTTAAGGTGTTATTTTATTTAATCTTGAATCTTATAATAACACATAGGAATACTTTTTAATACTGGTATGCTTATTTACGAGAATATTTTCTTTTTAACTAAATGATGACACTCAGTCGTGGCCAGAATTCTCATTTTATTAATAATTTTTATCATACAAGAGGCCCAGAGTTAGTGACCACCTAAAACAAATTGCGTTCTATGTGTTATTACCAAATACAAAATTTTATTTAAAAAAGTCTTACTTTAAATGCGAAATGTGAAGTGTTGAGGTTAAACTTCTACCATGTGTTAACCACCACACTCCTAACAAAACAATCCTTACTTTTTGTCGTTCACTATTGCTACTTTACTATCATCGACAAGAATTGTGAAAACCATCTCAAACATACTTTATTAACCAATTCTTCATAACGAAACGTAACTAATTTAAACTTGGCGCGCTCGCTTACTGCACTACACCAGCTACACGCCTACACCTCCTCCAGATCAGGTGTAATTTGTGCTGCACTAATTACACTGGTGTAGCTACACCAACTTGAATGAAACGACGATTCTCCGCAGCATGACTTCATATCCTGTTGAATGAAACGCCGTTTTTCGTGGTGTTGCTACATCAGTTCGTTGGTGTAGCTACACTAGGTTGAATGAAACGAAGCTAATGTTGTAGGCTATATATAAAAACAATATATATATATATATATATATATATATATATATATATATATATATATATGTGTGTGTGTGTGTGTGTGTGTACGTATTAAAAAAATAATGAAAATTTTAAATTTTCTTTAAAAAATTCTGTATTTATATTAAATACAAAAGTATATTTTATTTTTTGTTTTATATATGTTAAATCATAGCCTACAACATTGTTATAACTGTGAATTTTTTCGGTTTGATATGTCAGTTGGTTTTAGTGGCGTACATAAAACCGTAAAGTACAAAATTTGAAGTTTATGACTCATTACGCAAAAACTGTGAGAGAAACATAAATCTCCTAAGAGGAATATTTAATCACAATTTATATTTAAAATAAGAAAAAAAAATGTGTGGTGCAAAGATAAAAATAAAAGAAAAAATACGTTGGAAACTGAGGTGAACCACGCTCTTAATATAATTAAATGTATAATTATGTATACTTGCTCCTGTCAGGACCCCAGGGTAGGAAGTGCCCTCTAGTAATCAACACAGAGTTTGTTTATATTTCCTTGTACTTGAAGTAACCGTCTAGAGCCATGTATGAACTGACTGACAAGAACATTTTCAACAGCAGGCGTGATAACTCTGGTAGGAAAGATTTTACCATTTACTTTCTTCAACGTTCAAAATCGCAGACAAACGGCAACGGAGAAAGTCAAATCAAATTACTAACGAAGTTCACGCTTACCACTGCAATTAAACTTAAGTGACGTTCAGTCACGGAATAGGTACTCCAAAGTCACATCGTCTTTAAGTTGTCTCCTCGCCCGATGTACAATGACAAAGTTCGAACGATTACCATTAGAATTAGTGGAAAAGTTCTATTTCAAAGTAACGCTCAAGTGAGTTATATTTGTGATAAGGTGACTTAATTAGTCGTTCTTAAGGACTTACAACCAATAGAAACCTCGCATGAGAGCATTCACTCAGTCCCATGCCACCTCGCCAAACAGTGGAACCAGCCAATCATAGAGCAGATATTACGTGGTCCAGGATACGGCGAGCAGTTTTCAAACCTTACTGTTTTTTGTATAGATAATGCATAGTTTCCTGCAACTTTGTAATGTACATAAGGCAACCTAAAGGAACAATAAAAGTGTATATACTGTACTGTATTCAGAAGTTAACGTCTTATATCAGATCAAATAATTATAATTGTTATCGTTATTGTAGACAAGATGGTTTTCAAAAGTACCACCTACAGTAATGAACAAGTAGATGTCGACCCACGGTACACTGTACCATAAACTTCGCATAGATCAAACCAATAGAAGCTGCTCACATCCCTTCAACAACTAGACACAAACTGATGATCTTCAAACGGATGAACAGATTTTCTTTGATTATAGCTAAGAACACGTTTGATCAAGTTACCTTTTAAACAATAAATAAAAACTAAATCAAAATCTGTTCATCCGTTCATGAGTTACGACGCCACAGGCACACGTATGTTAAACTTTTAACACCCCTCTTTATTATCGCCGGAGGTTAAAAATAAGTAGACACGATTTTTATTTCTTTAGTTTTTTTATCTCGTTGTTTGAATTTACTGTGGTTTTTCGGAGACTCAGCAATATCTTCTCTCAGTGGCATATGACGAAAACAGTTCGGATCGGCATAAAGTCTCGTTGAAAGAGTAGTTCAGAGGTTAAAATAATGTATGCTCATGCTCCACAAATGTATACATGTATTATAATGACTATAAAGAGTAGCACAGTTTACGAAGTTACACCACGGACTTACTTGCAGGCAGAGTCGACAGCCTGCCCAGAGTATCATACGACTTACGTCCATCTGAAAACTGCTGAACGTGCTAGAGCAAGGTCTGCTTCAAAACTGCACTCAAAGAGCATTACACGTGCGTGTACACATTTCAGGGCCGGCGGTAATCTAATAAGGGTATTTCTTCGGGGCAGAATATTGCGGAAATGTGTATTCTCGCGGAACGTTTGAAACCATAGTGCAGAATTTCAAATGTACTTAAGTAGCTTTAATAAAATGATAGGGTCACATTTGAACGTCTCGTAGAAGCGAGTTGTCAGCGAGGAGACTACACGCCAGCTCAGTAAAGTGCACCTAGAGGCTAGTGTGAGGCGTGATGCAAACGCTGTGTCGCCCTTAGGGGCGCGGTCTACTGCAATTTCCATCAACGTGTTTTATTTTTCATTCGTACCAGAAATTTTTTTCCTTATTTTAGACACAAAATGTGACTAAACTTGTCTCTTATGACATTTTTTTTATCTATCATAGTTTTCGCATATTGGTTTTTCAAAGTCAAAATTCGCATGTTTCTGTTTTAAGGACTACACTAAAACCAACTTAATTACTAAACTGAAAAAATTCACGACGATGCAGGCTGCAATGTGACGTACATAAAAACAAAGAATAAAATTTTTTGGTGCTTAAATGAAAATGCTGAAACTTAAAATACGCATTACAAAAATTAAATAAATAAATAAATATATATATTTATTTATTTATTTATTTTGTGGTCTAACAGCTGAATTTGTAGCCTACAACATCGTTATTCAATGTGAAATTTTTCAGTTTGGTAAGTGACTTAATTTTAGTGTCGTCGTTAAAACGGAAACACGCAAATTTTGGTTTTAACGAGTCACTACGCAAAAACTATGCGAGATAAAAACTATTCCAAGAGGAAAATTTAGTTACGTTTTGTGTCTAAAGCAAGGTAAAAAAATAACTGGCACAAATACAAAAATAAAAACGCGGCGATGAAAATTGCGTAAGCCGCGCCCTTAATGGTCCGCACTTTTAACTTACGAACAAGTCCATACAAGCGGACGCCTTACAAGGTTGGTAGGACTGCTTGGCAGAGACAAGCGCATCAAGACAACTTCCACATCACTTAAGTGTTCGCCAACATTTCCGGCATGACTACCCTTGTTCAGAACATCGTCCCGGCTAACACAGCAGTGAGAGGCCCGTCATTGTAGTAAACGATGTTAACTTTACTGCGCATAAGTGTAGGAAATATCCCTTGACCATGTGAGTGAAATACGTATTAATTTCAGAGCAAAAATGCTGCACACTACAGCAATATGACTCGAATATGACTCGAAAATATCACTTGCTCGAATAAGAAAAATTAACTAGAGCAACTGCATAGGTTTATGCGCATAGTATGCAATGTCTGCAGACATAGTGATTTTGTTGTGATTTTTTAGGCTCGCGCGATAAATAAACTGTACAAGAACCAATCTGTCATAATCTGTAAATAAAATAATCTGTTCCGTTCTCCAAAAGAAATAATCTGTTCCGGAAAAGATACAAAGTGTCTGTCGTAAAAAATCACATTGTAGTTGAAACAAAACCTGATAGCTTTCAATTCAACTAAGTTGAGGTTCCGATATCAATCAGAGTTAACAAGAATATTTTGTCCTCGCTGTACTAGTGACCATGGATCAAAAAATGTTGACATGATAAATTACGCAATTTACAACTTTACTTTCACATTCGAAAACTCTTTAGGCCCGCCGATTTCACCAACCTCTGTTAAGCATTTAAAATTTGTTAAAGAGCATAAAACTTCTGTTAATCCTTTTTAACAAATGTTAAATGCTGAACAGAGGTCGGTGAAACCGGCCCTTAATGTCTTAAAGACTCCACAACAAACCGTTAAAACTTAGCTGTAATTTACACAAACGCGATCTTTAACTTTTTCATTTCAATAACACAATGCCAAATCTAAATCGACCAACAACTCATTCCGATAACTTCACATAAGCTTTCATACTTGCAAGTACTACAATAACGCGAATATAACATTAAACAGAAACAGAAACGTAACCTTATACACTCTACTAATCACGCGATCTTATTCTTATTTAGCTTTCAACATTTACCCACTGAACAACTCCTGTGAAGGACACGCGACACTTCGAAAGAAAAGTTAAATCTAAATCAACGAACTCTTTGAACAAGCAAGTTCTGTAATTCTGCCAAGTAGATAATAAATGCAACCAGATAATATTTGCATTCCACCTTTTTCTTTCCCGCCAGAGAACAGATTTAAATAAAAGGGTGCAAAATGTTTACCGCAGTCGGATGGAAGATAAAATTATATGACTTGCAAATTAGGTCTGATAATTTGTTTTGGTAACGAAGCGCAGAGGAAAGACGGCAAGATTACGTGGAAATCCTGGCCACGCCTGCGCAAACGCATCCCCCAACCACCCACTTCCTTTGTTAAGCCTAATTACATTTTGCCATTTCGTTATTCCGTCTCGGCTATGCCCTACAAAACCGAAATAATAGGGAAAATATTATAATACAAAATACCATGCATATATTTGAAAAATTCTACATTATTTTCAAGCTAATTTCTGTTCTAACCAGATTTTATGAATATACGTAACTGATGGCCTGAAATAAAAACAAAATTATTTTATCCTCCTCATAATACTGGACCATTTAACTATTTGCTGCATTAACATGAGGAAAGTATAGCTGTAGGAATGAAAGTGTGGGAAAAAAAAATCACGAATAAGCGTTTTCGAGCGGTTTTTTTTTTTTGCTAAGAATAAATACACTAACTTGCTCACAGTTAACAGGGAATAAAAACAGCCTAAAAGACGTCATAGTAGTGTGGACCGCACCAAATATGAACAAAACGTAGGCTATATAAATGTGTGTGTATATAATATATATATATATATATATATATATATATGTATATATATATATATATAGTGGCGGATTTAGAAGGGCCATGCCCCCCCCCCTTCTAAAGGTCACATTTATTTTATTTTTTTTATTTTTTCTAATTTACTTTTTTATTTGCACTATTCACATTTTAAGACATAATTTACTTTAAAATTGTCTTACGTAATTACATTTTTTGTGTGTACACTACTTAAAAAGCACCATTTTGCATCTCTAAAATACAAATTTTCCCGGGGGAGACCCCCCCCTCCCCGCCCTCACACTTTTGGCTTGAGGTGAATGTATACACACTTTTTAAGGCATAGCCCCCCCCCCTTTTTTTTCTCAAAATGCTAGATCCGCCACTATAATGTATGTTCGACACGTATTGGGCAACGTCGAATATAATTTAACACATAATTCTGTATTGTCGACCCCGTCAGGACTCTGGGTAGGTGGTGGCGTCTTTGCATATTACAGAACAAACTGCACAAATTACTAATGTACTGAAGATATGAAGACAAAACGTCATCAGAGAACAAGTCTATCCGCATGACAGTCCTTACAATTTTGCAAGGAGGATACGCTATTAAGTAAAGAATGTTATTATGGCCCATTGGTTCTTACATATGATTTTTTTTTCTAGTATTTCTTTTGAAACCTGAAAGGAAGCGGATATCTTCAAACCACACGCAAATGTGTTGGAAATTGTTTTTTCTGGGTTTTCTTCCTGCGTAGTCCAAATTTTTCAAAACGGGAACTTTTTTACAATTTTGATTAAATATCTACTCTTACAAATTTTCTTAAATACAATTATTTAGTGTCAATAGTTTAATATTTAACACACACACACATATATATATATATATATATATATATATATATATATTACAGAAATAGGTTTCACTACAATAATGTTCTTGGTCTATTAACTTATTCAAAACGAAAATATTTACCTCAAGAGTAATTTATATGGTTGTAACAACACGTTGAAAGATTCGGGGTAAATAATATGCGACCTCCTGTATGGTACAACATAGCAAAATAGTCTTACATCTGGCAACACTGTTACGGACTGTTGCAGTGGTAGTTTGCATCACTGTACGAGGCGTCTAGAAGGCCGGCTTACAGACAGACCGATATCTTCACTTATGAAGGGAGGGCGCCAGCCGTCATACGGATATTCCCACAGCGTCCCTACACCCACCCCCTGGCAAGGGGATATTTCCCCCATCAATCAGGCCTGCCGGTGGAACTCTATAGCTTCCTAGGGGGAGGGGAGAGGGTTGAGGGATCGTCCGCACGGCGCCGAAAGGGTGCAAAATGGCGGAACATGGTCCAGACAATGACGAACACATCACCAAGGAAGACGAGAAGATAACAGTCGTTTAATTCACGGCCCATGACACCGCCATTACTCACACCCCGCCGTAGACATCCGTGGAAATGTAAATAACAAACAGACTCTCCCTCCCTCTCACGCACCACTTCCAGCGAAAACTAAACAAGGCTCATGGAGACTGAACAAACTGAGACAATTTCAAAAGCCCTGACTAAAGACCTGCTTTTATCTTCGTTCAGCATATTTCTGCCACACGTAGGTATGAAATGAACATTGCCTCGGGCCGCGTTATGTGTTGTTCGGTTAACACAGATTGTTAGAAATGAACAAGACCACACATGTACACATTTGAACATGTAACACAGTATCAAGAACATGTGGTAACAAGTCTTATTTACTTGCTGCCACCTTCAACAAAATCACATAAAGAGTGCATGACATCTATAATTTCAAAGAAAACAGAATTAAACAAGACCAAATTCACAAAAAAAAAAACCGCATCAATCAAAAAATTACATTTAAATATAATTTAAGGTTAGGGCTTACATTTAGGAACAGCCACACATCTACACACAGTACACGTAACTTTAGTTGCAGCTACCTACCTATTTGTTTACCTAGTGGTCCCCCCGGCGGATTTAAGGGTCAACAATAATTTGAAAATGTTACTTTTTCTTTAACTTTATAAGGAATAGTTTTGTGTGTCGGTAAACGTAAATAGATTGAAAAATTATTTTTCACGCGCCACCGCATAACTTAGTCACACTATAGGTGATTCGGAATAAAGTGAGCACTAAAAAAAGCCCTGATTAATTTCTATTTTCTGCCAGTTTATATCTTTCCGCTGCATGTAAACATCAACATTGCCACGTGCTGTCATTTACATAGTCTTGTGCAATGTTTACATTTATGTTACAGTGCTCCGATAAATTTTAGCTACAATATGTACTCATTAAATGCACGGGGGCTGAATACATGCTATACTCAGTAGTAATCTTAGTTATAAATACCTGCGAGTTAACGTCTTATAACACTGGTTTCTCTGCGTCTACTCTAACGGCGCTATTAATTACCATTACGAATCTCGTAAATCCATGCACAGTATATTCG
>PNEQ01101643.1:0-18348 GCA_003012365.1 Medauroidea extradentata | reverse complement strand
CACACGACACACGCAACTCAAGAATTAAAATTCCGTTCAACATACTGTAGTGAACGACGGCGTTGAATGTGTTTATCAGAAACCCATATTCATTACACAACGGAAAAACAAACTGAATGACGCAATGCGGCGAAAACCTAACTCTGATGCCATCTGTCGGTGAAATTTTAAACTATCTCTACGGCGCGAAGCAATAGTGGCGTGTGCAAACGATAATCGACTCGGTTGCGTCGCTTTGTACTGCCGCTGATTAATAGAATTATACAGTCAGTAGGTATGTCAGTAAGAACTTAAATAAATATTTTAAAGTATATTAAATACAGAGAGGTCGTTTGCAATTGATGTTGTTTCACTAATGCTGTATTCAAATAAGAAAATACACGGGACTACATGCAGTTATTCGCTACCAACCATACAAAAATTTATTTATTTTTTTATTTTATATAGTTCAAATCATAGACTATAGCTAACATTGTTATACACTGTGAATTTTTTCGGTTTGGTATGTCGGTTGGTTTTAGTGGCGTACATAAAACCGTAAAGTGCAAATTTTGACGTTTACAGTTCATTACGCGAAAAATATGAGAGATACAACAATTTTATAAGAGGAAGATTTTGTCACAATTTATGTCTAAAGTAAGAAAAAATATGTCGTACAAATATAAAAAGAGAAGCCCCACTGCTACTAAACCACCGCACGCCAGTTTAGCGGACAGGAGATAAAGGCGACGTGATTGTCCCCGAGCGTGGCAGTCAGCAGTTTGTCTGAACGGCATGACGACCATGTAATCGCGCCACAAACGAGGAAAACTACACCCCATACATAGGCCCCTTAAGATAAGCGCCTGCTCTTATAAAAGACAATAGAAGAGGATGGACAGATGCAACATGAAGCCGCCGACCTGACTGTGTAACAATGACTCAATGGGCTAGAGAACAGAAAAGTAGATTAACTATTATACAAGTTGTCAATGCACAGGTATACACAAAGAAAAACAAACATTTTAAGATAGGGTTGTTCGGTATTTTCAAATTATTACATGAAATTAAAACAAAGTTTGCTGCAACAAAGCTAAAAATGGGGGGTTCTAGATTCTACAATGAACATTGCTGAAGGTTAAACGCGTACGTTTTTAATAATTCTGAGGTGTCGTCAAACATTTTACTTACATGTAGACCTATATTGTACTATTTTCATGGACGTATCGATACAGATAACCGATACTAGATATCGGTAAAATCTGCGTTATCAACCTTTTGTCCGTATCGGTATCTTCTTGAGTATTTACCGATGCCGCGGTATATCAAATTTACCAGCATATTTTATACTCCGGCACATAATTGCACCATGTTATTCTTAAAGGCTGTACATTGTTATTGAAGAATCCTTGGAAGATCGAGTAAAGACATTAAAATAAAGTTTTAAAAAATCTGAATTTTTATATTACTAGCTATAGACTGTTGTTTTCGTTCCTAGTCTTTTTAAAAAAGTAATTTAGTGTTTTTATATTATATATTTGTTGGAAATGTTTGTGACTCGTCTATAGTATTCCTAAAACTGTTTTTTTATTTTTTATTTTAGTTATGTAAGAACATTAACACAGTGCATGAAACATCACTAAATATTTACCTTCAGATATAGCTGATATTGCACTGAATTTAAAGAGTGTTGTATGACATGTATTGTCACCAGTGGTATTGCTATAAATACAGGTAAAGGCATGGTTATCGGTATGTGCGAGTATCGGGTAAGTTTCAAGGTATCGATATCGCTAGAGAACCTTCTTCAACAGCATTATGTATTATCCTCTCGGGAGACTTCAACATCAACATACTCAATCCTCACAGTGCGGATGTTAAATACTCGAATGGTATCCTAATAACATACGGCTTCAGTCAAATGATAAGCTCACCCACTAGGCTGTCACTCGCCTCAGAAACCCTAATTGACCTAATAATTGTAAACGACGAGAGGAAAGTAATTGCACCAGGACAAAACCAGCTGTTAGGTTTCACGGATCACAGTCTAGTGCTCATCTCTTATGCATTTCCGGTCAAAGAAATAAAAAAACTAACTAAAAGTTCGCGTGACTAATAACATAGATATTCACTCCTTCACACAAGATCCGAGTAGAGTGTCGTGGAATAACGTTTTCGAGTCACTAACTGTTGACGATAAAGTGAGTAATTTAAATCGCAATAACATAGTACTTTTTGATAAACACGCGCCGCTGAAGGTGGTAACTCGAAAAAGAACTAGCGGTCCTTGGATGACACAGCAATTAAGGGCGATGAAAGAAAGAGACAGAGCAAAAAAAACGGTACTTAAAAAATAGGTCTGAGGAAAATTTTAATGACTACAAAAAGCTAAGAAATACAGTTAAGTATACTGTCCGGAATAATAAACTTAATTATTTTATAAATGCTAACGAGAAACGAAGCTACTGTGAAAGGATATCAAAACATTTAATGTCGCCATACCGCATATTTATTCAATCCCTATAGAGCTACAAAACCCAGACGAACTCAACGACTTTTTCCTAAGCACATCTATGGTCCCACCTATAATCAAACCAAACGTAACAGGCAATTTAAATGCAGACGGCTTCGACCTAACACCTGTAGGCCATTCAGTATTGTACAAGATAATAAATGGTATCAAATCTACAGAAATTGGTCGGGACGAAATCAATATCTTCATGATCAAATTATGCACACCTTACTGCAAATCGGCACCATTAAACATTATAAATTTTTCAATTGTTAACTCTTGTCTTCCCCAAAGTATGGAAATCCTCTAAAATAATTCCTTTACCAAAGTCTCGGAGTCCTGTGAATACAAAGATCTTCGCCCTATTAGCATTCTCCCCACTCTGTCTAAAGTGGCAGAACAAGTGGCAAACAAACAACTGAGTGAACAAACAGAAACCTGTAACATCTTATACAACAAACAATCCGGGTTCTGCAAAGGCCACAGCACATACACGACTCTGACCAATGTAACCGATTATGTGTCAAAAGCAATGGATAATTCTAAAGTATTATTGTTAATTTTTCTAGACTTTTCCAAAGCGTTTGATAAGTTCGACCATAATATATTGCTTGAAAGACTGGCGGATATTAACGTTTCACAAAAAAACATTAAATTGGTTCCGGGACTACCTAAGTAACCGAGCGCAGCAGGTTCACCTGGAATCAACAACTGGAGTCAATAAAAGCTCAGAAGACAGGTACGTGTACAGCGGTGTCCCTCAAGGAAGTATACTAGCACCACCACTTCTCTCTATATACGTGCCGGAGCTCCCCAAACAACTGAAATATGTTTCGTGCCACCAGTTTGCTGACGATATGTGGAAACAGATTTGCATGGAATTGAAAACGCAGTTGAAAAAATTAATGAGGGCCTAGATAGACTACACGAATGGAGCACTAAAAATAGACTGAAATAAAATGCAGACAAATACAAATTCATGGTCATGGGTACCAACAAGATGTTGAACAAATTTAATAAACATAATAACCTCACCACAATAACAATCATTGGTAGCCTAGTCCCCCGTTGCGACTTTCATCGTAACCTCGGAGTAACATTTGACCCGCAGTTAACCTGGTAAAAACATTTTTCGTTATACATTCAGAGTGGGTATTACAAACTTAAGCACGTTTACAAATGCAAACGTATTCTCCCGCAAGACCTCAAACGTAAGTTATGCGACACCATTGTTTTGTCACCATTCAACTACTGCGCAGGACAATTTAACACCTTAGAAAACACACTACAGTACAGAACACAAAAACTACAAAATGCTTACCTTAGATTCGCCTACAATTTAAAAAGAAGAGACCACATAACACAGACATTGTCAAAATCTGGCTGGTTAAACATGGAAAATAGAAGACTCCTACACTTTTCAACTCAGCTAAAGTCAATTATTGTAAGCGGCACGCCCCAGAACTTATCCTCCAACATTGTACAACATAATGTAGTCCATTCATACAATACTAGACATACGCCAAACTCTCATACCCCGACACAGAAGCTCTCTCTACTATCGATCGTTCACATACAAAGCTAGCCGTCTATGGCACATGTTATCCGAAGAGTTAAAACAAATCCTTTCAATTAAGAACTACAGGGCAAAATACAAATATATGTTATTATTAGAACAAAACGATCAGTAAAAATCAATGACATTCTCCTCACAGTACATTCCTTAGACAGTATTTCATTGAATACTATATATACCGCATGTGCTACTTACAGTATGATTCCATCAAAATTTAAAGGTGTATCCTACACAGAATTGTACCGTATTTCATTGTATATTATTTGTTTATTCTGTTGTATTATGTACCGAACTGTCTATTGTAATATTTTACTTACTGTATTTTTTTACTTACTGTATTGTTTTAATAATCGTATTATGTTATCTACTGTATTTTTTGTTTCTTTGTAAACTTGGTAGTGAAGATTACAGCATAAGAATATGTTAGACACAGCAAATTGTAAACCAGCCTCGGAGCTGAATTTTGTTCGTGTATAAATAAATTAATTAATAAGTTAATTAATCGATGAAAAGCGATATCGGGTCATCCGTAATTTTTTGTAATAATTGAACCAGTTTTGAGTGCGTTTCCTTTTTAAAGATAAAGGTATAAATAATTTTATAGTAGTTAAATGTAAAACAAAATACGCGTAGGCCTACAATGTTACGTCATTGTGCATGCACAAGGCAAGGATATCTCTCCAGACCTACGCCTTCTTCTGAAATGTTCAACAGCTCCAGGCTTTCTTGCGTTTCTTTGATCCAACTGGTGTTTCATTTACTTGCATTAACGATAATAGACATTGTCTTCGTGAATCTATTTTTATCCATCATACATAGGTGTCAGCAGAACTGTCGGTTCTTTTCCTCCATTTATTTGCGATATTGTATGTATTTTCACCGAGTTACTTTGTAGGTAATTATTATTATTACTACAGATAATCAGCAGCTACTTGTATGTAAACTGTCGAGCTATGCAGCTCACAGTGAACTATACTGCCTGTATTGTTCTCACTTGTTACATGAAAGGCAATGAGGGTCGTGCAGACATATGTTGAACACGGAACATTGCATTGTGCGGAGCGAGAAGCGGTGGAAATGTAAGAAACGGATCCTGGCCGAGACTCCAGAGCAATAACGACAACGGTCTTAAATATACAAGTGTAGACATTACTTTTATTTATTTATTTATAGTGAAGTGCATCTCTTGGTAGAACATTTCCCTTGTTGAACTTTAATAACTAAAAAATTACGAAATCTAATGAAGTTGCTGTATCCTTGATTACATAGCGATTGCCGCAACGTAAGTTCTAATGCAAACGCCTATATTCTTCTTGCAACGGTAACATACGAGGAAATACTGCAGGAGCAAAGTAATAACGGCGCATTAAGACGTGCTCAGTCAACAAGCCAGCTCAAGAACCGTGTATTATAGTCGCGCAGTTCTTGTTCGAAGGGAGAACCACCACGAAGAAAGAGGGCAGAGGGGATGTGGCAGTAAAATGTGCTCCTAAGGCTCGGATGACTACCGCAGCTTCAGAACACAGCAACAGCAGATAATCGCGTACTTAAGAACGCCAACAATCCTTACAACAACTAGCTGACGTCAAACATTCATAGCTAACCTCACGTTTATGATTACATGCCATTCTTCGTACACGACCAACAAACACACCCCGCGTGCACCGTGCATGTTCCTCTTAATAGGGCGTGGTACATAATTCAACGCTATAAGCATTAATCTATAACTGTAGGTTTCTTGAAGCCAATTTGCGAAAATCAAACAATAGCAATCCTAGACAACAGTTTTAGCCAACGTTTTAAACAAAAACGTTCCCAGTGTTACGAACTTCTAGGCACAATCTCTGACGCCGAAACCTCGTGTATTTAACTGCGGCGCAAGAGATCACGCGTAACGAATTAATAATTCTGGAAAAAATATTTACTAATAAAGTTGACAAATACCATTATCTAGGATTGTCATTGAGAATTTTATCCACACTGGTTTCGAAAAAATCATAGAAATCAATTGATTGATGTTTTCAGTGTTTATTTATCTACTACACACTCTTAAGGCGGCCGCCAACTGGCCGTGTGTTTGTGAGAGTATAAGACACGGTGCTAAGGGCGGTGTTTGCCGGCTCGTCTGGTGCGGTATCGCCTCTACCGCAAGATTCTGACCCGGCATTCAGTAGTATAATATATAGAGATTGGAAAATTTCGCGAAATCAATGACCTGCATGTTAGAATCAAATATCCTACACATACTCAAGCCCCGACCATTTGTCCACTAGCTGCTACTCAGTGGAACAACAGACAAAGAACGAATATACAGGGCTTGAGCATGTATAGGGCAGTGGGTTCTAGCATGCAGGTCATTGAATCCGTGAAATTGTCCCATCTCTAATAATACATCACTCTCTTGACACTTTCATTGGCGACCCCGTGTATTTATTGGTGGGAAGTTTTAAGTAAAGTCCATTGCATGTTTCTAGGGTAGTTTCACACGAATCCTGTTGCAGACTTGCCAACTTTTCAAGAAGAGAATCAGTGAAACACCTACTATATGTTACATTTTAGCGTAAATTGCACGCGGCAATTTTATATCAAAATATTACTGAAATATTTTTAATTAAGCATACATATAAATAGACCCATTTGAAAACCATCTGCAAAACCATACTGTACTAAAATTATTTTCCCATTCTTTGAAACTTCTGCACATTATAATTGTGTTGAATACCTATGTAATTATTTGAACAGAAAAAAACTTATTCCACTTACTATAAAAATATCAGACTGTGATAGACAAACATCTGAACAATTGTTACGGTTTTTATAATGTTACAATGCCATTAAAAATGTGACTATACATAATGCATTTTGTTGCTGCATTTCCACTCCAATTAGTATCGCATGTGTTTATCTATGTTTATAATACAATACTAGCCATACTTTTGTTTCTAGCTCAGAAAACCTAACATAATTGACAAACACAACCTGCAGCTATGTTACAAAATAAGCCAGACTTAACAAGAACCTAAATAAATATTTCGCACTGGTAACGCTACTGTAGGGAAAATCAGTTTCACTGCAAAGTTAGGAATTTAACGTTTTTAAATAATTCAAGTATCAGTTGGTAACAACATGTTTTATTATTTTATTAAATACATAAGTACGTTTACAACAAGCAAACATCACAAATAGCCCAATAAAAAATAAACACACTTAATTCAAAGTGATACTGTTTTGCGTACGCTTCACGAACGTATTTTGCTCCGAATACGTTTATGTTGTTTGTATGAGTAAGTCAGGCGTCCTCTCACAAACCGCCACGCGTTTTTAACTGCAGCCTTTGACACGTGATAACGGTATCCATATGCGTGATTCGTAGTAAGAGCTGCAGAATAGTGTTACATTGTCCAAACCAAAGCTTACATGTGTGAAGAAACTGACTCAGACGGCAGAATTCCAAACAAATTGCACGTGCACTCCGCCATTTTGAAACTGCATACTGAAGAAAGCCACTGATTGGCTTTCAACTACAATTTCTCCATCGGTTCGTACGACTTACTCATTGTGACCAACTGTTAACATCCCATCAAAATCTTATTTTACGGCCTTTAATACACGTTATTGAAATAAAACATTATTTGAAATGCTGTTTATGTTGGCAGAAGTGAGTCAAACGGATTTTCGCTACTTCTGACTTTTTTTTTTAAAACAATTACATTATTCGCAGAACGTCCAAAAATCAGTAAAATGTTATAAGTTCCCGTAAAATCGTAAAAGCACGACAGTTTCCGTACATTTTACGGATAAATCACAAGAGTTGGCAAGTGTGTGTGTAGTTTTTCAGATATAAGTGTACTTAGTTTTCGTACAATATTAGCGAACACAACGCAACGTGTTTGAAGCGTGTGGTAGGCGAGGTACTTGGCGACGATCATACAACTACCTACTGCAGAGCCTGGCAGAGCGAGAATAAGCAGTTACAAGGACAATATTTATACGCGATAACAGCGAAACAATACCGAAATGTACAACGTCAAACACCGAATTCAATTTAAATCACGCAATAAAACGAAATCACCCAAAACTCTATATTTGTTTGCAAAAACCATAACAATTTCCTCTAAAAAATACTAATAGTTTAATGTATTGATTGACGGAAACACACCCTGTCTGAAAATGTCAACATTTGCACTAGGATAAACTGAAGCCCTGTAGAGAGGGGGGGGGGGTAGTTGGAAATGCAGTACTTATTTACGGTTATGTTCATCAGTGTATTATTTTCTGAGATAATTAGTCTCAATAACATAGCTTTCTAAAAGTTATGTCTAAAAATTTAACATGCCTATTTGGTAAAGTATGCATTTTATTGAACAACAAATCTTTACAAAAATAAAAACAATAACGGCGAAATTTAAATTCCTAAAAATTAAACTGACCTAAAAATAAACCAAGTATTGTCCCTAAGAATTACATATTAAATTATATTAGGCGAGACTTCCGTCAAATTTCAAGACATCGCTTACGAAGGACAACAATCTTCTGCATTCAAATGAAGAAAATATTAGTACGGGAATTACAACGTGAAAACAAAATTATGTATGTGTTTTAGAGTGTTTTTTAAACATCAAAATACTTACCTGGTTTATAGTTTTCAGCTGGTTTACAGTTTTCAGGATATTGAAGGGAAAAAACAGCGTAGATGATCGCGAAGCAATGCAGGCAACGTCGACAGAAAAGTCAGCATATATATGTGTGTGTTATACAAGTACTGAACCAATATGCTATATAATATGACATGTAAACCCCTATTCTTGCCTCGCCCTTGGGGCAGGCAGCGCTCTAATGCCGCACAATGGCAAGACAGGAGCGAGGCGAATGTCCTCCAATCAGCACCGAGGTCGGCATGTTCGCCCTGACGCTGATTGGCTGACATGTTTTGTTATTTGCGCCGCATCTGTCGCTCCACTGCGACTTCCAGCGAAGTGTTTGTAGGAAGCGAGCTCCGCTCCCGCAAATCCTACTTCTCGCTCAACTAGCTTGTTACGTAGGCTATTTGAATAAAAATATTAAAAATTACATCCTATACAGTACGGCAGTGATGTAACTAGGATTTCGTTTTGGGAGAGGACAAGACTCGAGCTCGGCATAGCCTACTTGAAGAACGTAAATTTGCTGCAGACTTACCCATGCGTATTAACAAAAACAGTCTTTTGTATCGAAATATACAGGACTTGTGGAAAATAGGTTTCTTTACACTTCACCCGTGGCCCCCCCCCCCGCCTTCTCTTCACGTAAACTACGCCGCTGTTCTACGATACTTTCTAACGTTTCTACCAACCTAACACATCTCACACAAGTCTGTTTTGATACCTGGAATTTGGTTCGGTTCTTAATTCAGGTTCGAGTCCATCTCGACACACACTCGCACATTACACACACACACACACACATATATATGTGTGTGTGTATGAGGGACTTAAATCAATAAGAGCGTAAACCTTTCCCATACAAATTACAAAACGCTGTATCACGACTTGACAACTCCGCCATAAGGAGAAACAACTCAACTACAACTACGTCACACGTTTAGAAGTACCAGTACAGATGTTAACTGTATAGCTTATTGTATTATTAACATAATATGCACACAATAAACAATCACACATTAAGAATTTGTCGCTTTCGGTCCGAATGAATAATTTATAATCACGGCGTTTTTCCTGAGCAATTTAAGGCTCGCCAAAAAAGTTATTTATACCCTGAAACAAAGCCTACAAGTAAAAATACGAACGTCTCGATTAAATTAATCACAAAATACTTTAATAGTATTAGATGAGTTATGTTTTATTTTCCTAGACTCAAACATATATTAAAATATTTAAAAAATTAACGCATATAACAATCATAGCTGAAAAAATGCCTAAGACTATTCTTCGGACAGTTAATGGTTGGCTGTTGAAAAAATTTTCTGGTATAGTTTTAAGTACTGTCTAAAAAAACGTATCTATACTTCAGCTACAATAATAAGCTACATACGTAGTCATACACGTACTGAGTTCCATAAATCTCTTCCACCAACAAGAACCCAGATCTAACAACATACAAGATACTTCATTAAAACTGCACATGCAGTTAGAACGAAATAAAAGAACAATTAACAGCTCTCGAGAAAAAATAAATTAAAATAATAGAACTTTACATGTCAAAAGTACATGTTTATAGGAGCACAGGCGCGTATCCATAGAATATACGAGTTTGTTTTAACTTTGATGGGTTATAAAAAAAAGGGAATAAATTGTAAAATGCTTGTACACTCTATAGATACATACATCTCTCAGTTACGTTTCAACATAATAACCCCACACATTGAGACACTAGGTACACAGGTGTAAGAGCTTCCTAATACCCTCTGTGAATGAAGTTGTCACCACTGAACCTCGTAGGGGATGGAGTTGGGTTCGGGAGAGGCGGGTTGGGGAGGGGGGTAAACAATAGTGCTGAGTTACGATTCGCTTGCCATGGTTTCATGGGCGTCCCATGAAGAAACTACTGCAATCACATCATTTGATGCACCTCATACGTGTACCACGCCCAAAATGTTTAAAATAATAAGGTTGAACAGGCAAGTATAGGCTAGGTAGTTCGGGATAAAGTAAGCATTAAAAAACCCTGCTAAAAGTTCTATTTTCAGCCAATTCGTATCTTTCCGCGCGTAACAGCTGACTCCGGAAAAAGTGTAAGTTCTCTGGATGAACTGATACAGTTTAATAAAAGACATTTATTAATGATATGAAAAATAATTATGTCGATTTCGGTTGAATATGTTTTTGTATCGTTGTATTTAAATAAGAAAATACACGCCACTAGATTACGTAATTTCACTGCCAACCTTACAAGCAGTAAGGGAACTATAGTTAATATTGACTTATGTGCAGTAACGGCTAGTGATATTTTTCAAAGGTAAAATTTTTAGCGCTTACTTTATTCCGAATGACATGTAGCAACTTTATACGCTGAGGGTATTGGAAAGTTTATGCACTAATCTGACAAGTGTCTCCTTCTGGTTTGACAGTACAAACATTTTACAATTCATTCAAGATTTTTGGGGGAAAAATAACCCTCGTAGTATATATATATAATACAAAGTATCAAACATTGTACAGATTTAAATGTATAAAATCTTCCCATTTACTTTTCTAATGGTTTTATTTCAGAGTAACATGTGGCTTATGTTGTAGCAAACGTTACCCTTGTAAAATAGGAATCAACGGAATGCAAAATTATTCATGAAAATAGTTAAATCTACAAATGCATGCAAAAATCAAAAGCAATCCCTATAACAAAGAGGTACTTACACACTGCTGCAAAAACAAAGACTCATCGAACAGTACACCATAAACACTCTACCTGTAACAAACAGAAAAATAGCCATCAATAATATACCACTAAGTATTGTACACAGTAACAAAAACACTTATCTTCTGTTAAAGGTGACGTCTATTCATCGCAGTACTTAAACTAAAACCAGTAATATTTTAGGGCAAACTTATCTACTGAAATATCACCTCTTCTGAAGGGGGAAAAAAAAACATACTATATGTACAACGAAACAATACATTCAATCGTTCCTTGTAATGGCTTCATACGTAGTTGAGGAAATAATAAAATAGGAACATTTACGTGCCAATGTAACGTAATATTCACTACTTTATAAATAAATATTGTTTTCCTTTGTATAAAATGTAAGACTACGGCACTGCCCAGTTGTATTAACATACACGACTGTGAAACTTCACAAACACAATAAAGTAACCACTTACCAACCGCTTCAAATGTCATGTAAGTTAGTTCATTTGTTAATACATTTATTCTCTGAACTACTTCACGCGCGCATATTGTGCCATCTACGAAAAGAAAACACACTTCGAAGAAGCACAGAATGTCTTTGTTAAGACGGCGTGGCACATAATTCAACGCTAAAAGCATTAATCTATAACTGTAGGTTTCTTGTAGCCAATTTGAGAAAATTAAACAATAGCAATCCTAGACAATAGTTTCAGCCAACGTTTTAAACAAAATTGTTTCCAGTGTTACGAACTTCTGAGGCACAATCTCTGACGCCGGAACCTCGTACATTTGAATTGCGGCGCAAGAGATCACGCGTAACGAATTAGTTATTGTGGATCAATATTTACTTATAAAGTTGGCTAAGAACATTATCCAGGATTGTCATTGAATACTGTATCCATATTGGCTTCGAAAAAAGCGTAGAAATCAATTGATGTTTTCAGCGTTTATTTACCAACCACGCAGTCTTAAGATGCCATGTTCAATGAAAAACACAGTTCCTAATCCTCCCAACATAGCTAAAAACGGCCTTTTCAGACTGCCGTTCTTGAAAATAACAGTATGTATAACTGAGATAGTAACACGCATTGAACTTAACTGCAGACTTAGAATGATATGGTCACCGCCTGAAGTGCCAATGTAAACATGTATCGACGGGAACCTGGACTAGTGTGTGCAGTGCTTGGCTTGTGACGAGCATTTGCAGCGCGCTTCAAGGTCGTCCTTAGGGCACTATCACGTCTACAGTCTCTACGTGCACGTAGGTGGCGCGCTTTAACAGCTCCTGCCACTAAGAATTGTGCATTTCTTAAACATTTCTTCCAAACTTCACTAGGTTTATTAGCAAATATTTCTAAAGGGACCTTCTTAATCACATTACATCTATTATCACATTGTACTAAAAAAAAAAAAAATAGAAATTATGAAATAATGAAGCCAATTCGTAATGTAATATAATAGTTACCTCTCATCGTGCAATAAAGACTAAGTAACTCCTAGCACTAATTCAGTCAAATAATAAGCACCTCATCATAATATGTAATGTTTCTACTAAGATACATTGTCAACAATTCGCCACATTCATAATTTATCAAACGCAAATTGATAACTTCAACTCAAGAGTTGATAACTTCTTAAAAGAAAATGGTTGTATGACATGCGCAAAGTTTACTGCGTACCTCGTAATCAAATTACGCAGCACGCAGTAAAAAGAAATCTTAGGGTTGGATTCATAGTCAAAGGCTTGTTTGGCAATTAAGTAGCCCTAGTACTTAACCACGTATCGCTTATTCATCAAGCGTTATTCACTAAATTCTTTTAGGCATCAAAACATAATAACCTTATTTGAAATAAGGTTAATAAAGGAGGTTATGAGTTGGTAGCTAAGTTTATGGAATTAGTTTTTCGTTTTGTTCCACGTACGTTTTAGGCGTTTCATTTTCATTCTTTTCTTTTTTTTCCACCCCAAATATTGTTGACTTTTCATTAATATATTGAATAAAATATCAACGTAAAGGAAGTAATCCCTTAGATAACTTATTCCTCACAAAAAAAAACAGTACTTACGTCACCAAGAGAACAGACTTGATAAAGTACTACTTACGTTCGTGAATAAACAATTATTATTTGATTTTATTCACGAAACAAGTAGAACTTATTTTGTGACTGTGAATACATATTCAGCAATTCTTATTTAAAGTAATACTTTATTAAGCACTGTGTAAAGCGGTCACAATAAGCAATACGTATTTCTGGCACAATTAATATAATACGAAGTGTGAACATAAGCAGTGCTTGTTTCAAGTATTTTTTATATCACCGCTCTGGATTACGCCCTTAGGGAATCCTGAGTGACGTAGTTGTCAGCATACTGGAGCATTGGTGCAAGGATGGTTCAAATCTAACATCCGTCCTTAATTTACCTATAATGAAATGTGCTGTAACAATAAACGAAAAATTATTTAAAATTCGTCCAAATTGTATCATTTCTGCTGTAAGAAATTTTAACATTACTGTGCGTTTAGTATTTTCTTATTTGTAAAAGAATTCTTTCGTACATTGGTCAGGTAATATTCCACAATTGTTTGAGATAATTTTCATGTTTCTGCTTGTGTAAATTTGCCACACACGTGAGGATAATTTTACCTTTACGTACGTGTTATATGCTGCCCGTACATGTAAATAAAATTTACGTCAGTCTGTGGCAAAGTGGGCAACAAGAACATTAACACGATTGTCAACGCATTTAAGCCATTAACATCTTGTTTTTAAGGCAAATTACAAGAAACTTAATTTTAACTCAGATATAAAAGTAAACTCAACAAATTAATGCAAAATTGTTGCGATACATACAACGTTAAGATTTAAGTTACAAGATAATAACGAATGTTATTAAGGCCTTGTTACGGAGTTTTGCAGTGATTTCGAAAATATTTTTTTATTGCTACCTAATACTCATATCAAAATTTCGCTGCACAGTTTTGACATTTATATGTTATAATTTGTAGTTTAATTTTTTTTTGTAGAATTATACTGAACGGTTTTTTAGACTTCATTACCCGAAGTACCACGTTCTTCGTCGTGAAAATAAGCAAAAATGAAGGAAATTATTTATTTTTTGCTGGCGAATGGTACATTATTTTAAAAAACGCGTCCACAGTATTATGCATCGTGTGACTGCACATTGACTCAATTTTTTTCAGAACTTTTGGTTAAAAAAATTTGAGATATTGGCACCAGTCTGAAAAAAACTCGGGAACAAGCCCTTAAACGCGCAATGTTCCACGACGTTCATTATGCATAGTCCGGAACACCAGATAAGACTTGTTGCGTAAGATAACTGTAATGGTGCAAGTCTTTCTTGCCGTACTACTAATATCCATTATGAATTTTTCCCAAATAATTTTATTTATTGCACGTGTCATTTTATTTATTTTTTTTAATACTTGATTTTCGCGCTTTAATTTTCTTATCACGGAAGAAAATGTTCAATTTCCATTATGGATTATATTTTATTTACCTCGAGCTACAGTGAACACAATTACATTTGACCTAAGTAGCCCACAATTATCAAAGAAAATGTTAAGCTTGGCTAGCTGCAGTATAACTGTACGTGAACAGACGTCACGTATGTACTATGACGCAAGGTACACAGGATATTCTTTATAACCGAAATTCCAATTTTCCTTGATTTGCGGGTTTAACCTCCACGCGCTTGGTGTTACGGCACCCAATCACTGACCACAAAGCAGAGATGCAGGTGCGCACGTAAGGTACTGAAACGAAGTGATGCAAAAATCTTTTCGCGAAATTTCCTGCCTCTAGTAGTGTAGGCTATAAGTAATCTCATGAAGAGGGCATGCCTGCCCCAGCCTGTATAGGAATAGACGTGTTGTGAGGACTTGTGAAGACACAGGGTATATGTCAAGTAGGCAGCTATGACGTCAGACCACCTACACACCCTGTACGCCTGGCTGGGTTGAAGGTACACGGGTCGCAGGGGACACCGCCCCCGCCAACATTGTTGCTAACGCACAAAGCGCTCCTTTGTAGTCTGCCCCCCCCCCCTTCCTATCCTGGGTACTGCTGCCCTTCTCCCGTCAACACACACTACACATCAGGGTAATTCGCTGACTGCACCACGAGATTACGGCCTACACTAAGTAGAAAATACGAGCTGGGAGAAACAAGAAGCCAAAGTTCTGGGAACTACAGTAGAATGCCGAGCTGTTACGGCAATAACTCGTACTTTCAACTCAACCTGCTACATTTACGCTTGGCTGATGTACCGACATACAACCTAGTCTCTGGTTGTCTGATGCATCTATGATCTATTAGGGACGGCGATTTATCGCTGGAATAGTTCAGTTTGCTAGGCTTCAGCGCAGTGCATTCAATGCTGACGCCTTTCCTTATTGGCGAGTCCCTATTTGACTAGGCCAGTGTAATCCTCGTGCGCTACGTCTGTGATGTGTCTGTAAACAATTAGACCGTGGCACAACTATCATCCAATAATACACGAGCAAGAAGCTCTACAGTTGTTTGAAGTACACGCAGGCAGAAAATATTCCCGTGAATGTCCACCATCACAAGGATCCTTATGTCGTGCGTCTCACAGTACTTGTACTTCCACGGAGTATGTGACACACCTCTGCTCGACTCTCCTTGGCTCTTATTGCCACAGACTCCAAGCCGCGGTAGTGCCACAGAATATTTAGGAATACAGAAGTGAAATAGCCGGTAGGCCAGCGAACTCAGACACACACGCCAGCAAAATGGCTTCCCTGGCCAGCAACATGGCGGAGACGCCTTCTGTCAATCAGCGTAAGGCAGCTGCTGTAATAATCGGCAGCCAGGCCAATAGGAAACCTGCCGTAACATGCAGGAGCCAAACATACACGGGGCTGGCATCAACGGTCTGGGGCAGCCAATAAGCGGCGAAGTTCGCCAACATCAAACGAGCCGCCACGTCATTTCGTGTCTGTATTACTATTTAGTCTGTGGTAGTGCTATTGTAAGATCACTCGCCTCCTACTACGGTGGGTCGGGTTCGAGTCCCGGCTGAGTTACTCCCGACTGTCAGCAACATGGCAGAAATTGCCTTCGGCCGACGCTGTTCTGTTGTCCCACACTAATGCCATCTTACCTAACGCTGGAGCCCTAGCTGCTAAGGACTAACGCACTAACCAAATAACTCTCCACTAACCACTGAAACTTTTGTCGGCCTTCGGCCCTTCTATCATCTGCCTCTGTTTTGACGTTAATGTCACGGAGTCCGAATTAAGATTAATAGAGTTTCATTTACTTCTGTATCAATTAACTTTACAGATAAGTCGTTCAAACAACAATTTTCATATGTGATGTTTATAGAAAGTGCTGACAGTAACAACCCTACCCAATATTAATGTTTAATATTTATTATGTTAAATATAATGTTAAAGTTCATATTTTGCAAAAAAATAGTAGTAAGTTATAATTTTTCGAAAATGTATTTGGCAGAATACGTTTTATTGAAATCTGATCCGATCAGAAGTAATATCCTTATCACCAAGCCACACCTGGTTGTTTTACAGTGACTTTGAAAACATTTTTCAAGCAGCATAATTATCATACCTAAGAATCCCAACAATATTTTGTTACAAATATATTATTATTTGTACTTTTTTTTTGCAAACAACGAAACCTCATAGTTTTACAGATTTTTGCGTTTGAAGTATCACCAATTTTGTTATGTAAATAAACCCAAACTGTGCATTATTTTGCAAAACGCTTACCTAGAATTGTGCATCGTATGACTTCTCTACGTCTTCAAATTTTTCAAAGCATTCCGTTTAAAGTTTTGATTTCCAAGCATGGCCTTAAGCACAGATTTCAAACTTAACTCGGTGATTGCGCAGGCGTAGTAGACACACACATACATAGACGGATACGTAGAGTAATGTTTCACGTGGACAGAAAGGAGATGGACGTGACGAAGCACACGCCGCATAGGCAGTTCGCAAAAACAGAAACAGACAACTAAACGTCATGCGATACAGAAATATATTACAAATGTTACATGGAGCTGAGCTACAACGCAGTGACGGAATGCTAGCCACTGAATCAAATTTCAAGTCAGTTTAACCTTTCGAACTTGGCGGCAAAATAGTGTATCCAATTATGTAACCACCATATCACCAAAGCGTGGGAATCTGAAACTAACTACATATTTCACACTCTAAATTTTAATGAAATACGTTAAAACAACTTCCCCAACATATTACATTTCTTAAAGTTATTCCCTGCTTAATCAATGCTTAAAGCCTTACCATATTCACTTAAGTAACCCACACATGAAAAGGAAAAGAAGTGACATTGTTTCATCCACTTACAAAATACAATTTTCTAGTTTTATTTCACGTTTTGTTACTAATCACTGCAAAGTATTGTTACGTCCTATAAACTTAATACAATTCATGCACGAGTACCAATAAAGGCTTAGAGGTATTCAATTAATTTCTGTCGAAAATTCTCTTTCTACTAGTCTAAAAAATACTGAATTTCTCTCCACAGCAGCAGTCAGTGAATACTTAATTATGAAAATTCAGCCCTGCATATTCTTACGTTTTCATACAAACAACAGAACACTGAACTGCTGCAAATCAGTGAACATTTAAGACACACTAGTGGACAATCTCTACTGTAATCAATCAAAATTACACTAACCACATCAGTGTGGAACCTCTGTGACCGACTGTATCGTTAGTGTAACATATGACCAAATTTAAGCCCCGTTATACTATTTTATCACGTCAGATGTGTTCATTGTAATTTAATTTTACGAGTATTCTATTTTCTGAGTTTTATCTGTTAAATTTATTTTATTTTTGAGATGGCTGACATAGGTTAACTATTTTTGTTTAGTGCAATAAGATTACTAAGAGAAAGGCTTAGTTCAGAA
>PNEQ01101642.1:0-72300 GCA_003012365.1 Medauroidea extradentata | reverse complement strand
CGTGTTGAAATTGGGGGTTTCTCGTTCACTGTTTACATTTTGTCGCTGCTCCACACTTATGTCATCTCACCTTTGTAGGTTGGTAGGAAGAAAGGCAGCGGTGAAAACTGCTATCGCAAATTTGTTCCACTAGCCTTTTAAAAATGTTTATTTTACCTATAGGCCGTAGCAACATAATATTTCATTTCACGTTCCTATTTAGAGCTGACAGACTCACAACGAAAGCACTAGCTTGGTGGTGTTAACAAGTTCTAGGTTGCAACTCGCCATATGATTTTTACTTCTATAGGATCTTCATGGTAAAGTAAGTAATTTTTAAAACCGTGATTACGTTTCCACTTTCAGGTAATTAGTATATTTCTTTTGTTTGTTAATACAAACACAGCACTTCAGGTAACAAGCAGTGTGTATAGATTTCACTTAAATCAGAGGTTAATGCATGAGGTCACCACGATAGACTAACACAGTGAATATTCTGAACATATTTGTCCTAAGTGCTCGCTTTACTGTGAAGAGTTTGTAGTGGTTTTAGCATTTCTATACTTTTTTTGTACGGTCAGTAACTGACATTTCATATCTGGTAAGGGGTGCGATAAATTTTATTGAACCTCAATACTTAGCATATTTTTAATCGACTTAGAATTCTGAGGTAACAAGCAACTGAATTGAGAACCTCCAACTGTTTTTCTATCATTTATAAATAGATTGGGAAGATTCTTCTTCTTTCCTTGTTGGAAAGGGGATATTTTTAAACAATTAGTTTGTGTTTAAATTGTTGAATGGATCTAAATTAGTAAACATATTATAAGACCTAATGACAAAGAAAATAAATTATTTTAAATTATTGGTGTTGACGAAATTAAACAACATATGATAAATAATTTGGGACTTGGCGCGGCATAAGACAGCCCTTCAGCACACACAGTCTAGCCACGTCCAGTCTCCTCGGTGAAGACTCTGCTCACCGAGCAATGCTGGTCCCCCACCCACAAAATCATCCTTTTTTCTCTCTTTCCCTCTCACTCTGGTCTCTACCTGAATGGCAGACTGACCAAACCAAACTGTTTTCGCCAGGAAGAGGGAAGGGGGAGGGGGGAGGGGTCGGCACAAAGCCTGAACAAGTTATGGCCGCAGCCGCTTGGCGGTGCTAGGATCGTCCTTCACTAGCGCTCCAAAGCGTATAGGGACGGAACTACGTGCTCGACCTCTTCAAAAAGCGCAACAGTAAATCCCATAAGGTTGTCCGGCCCTGGGCTAGGGCGTATGTCTGGTAACATAAAAGGTTTTAACGTCGAGAACAATACTCAGCGAGCAAATAATTTTTAACTTGCCGAAAAAAATTAATAAAATCAATAGGTTCATATCCTCATATACTAACAGAAGTTACTTCACTCTCAAATTGGCCACCATGGACAATAAAATGGCCGCCATAAAAATAATGGCGGTTGGTTTTGTCCAGAATGACGGTGGTTGCTCTACTGCTCCTCTGCCAGAAGACAGTGCCCTAGCTAATATACTATCTTACTACTTACAGAATCGGAAATGTTTTTAAAAAAATTTTTAATGATTTGAAAACGGTGTCATGTACGGTAAAAAACACGACGACTTATATTAAACTTGTACAGTATATTAGAATCTTGTAACAGATATATATATATATATATATATATATATATATATATATATATATATATATATAGTTTAATATTTGCATTTAAAAATTTTTAATGTGGTTCCAGTCTATCTCTTTCTTGTTTTGGGTTTATATCCAAACCCAACTTACTTTTATTGTATGTCGCCACTTAATAATGCTCTAGGTCTGTATTTTGCACATATACTACAGAGCATAGATCATTAGCAATACTGCGTACATGTGAGTTTTGTTGTGTTCACTGATTTCTCTTTGGTAGACAATCAGCTTTAATAATGTGTTTCTAACTCACGATACTACAATAAATGTGGTTTCTTGGTATTCTATCGATGCAACTTCATTTTTCATTGGAAAGAAAACTATGAGTCTTAGACAGTTTGCAACATGAACACCTTTTTTGTTATCCAAGTAACTCAGTCCAGGTTACTCAATAAATCATCTTCAAATGTTTGAAAATCCTGATGGTAAAATTGTTGTATGCAATTAGAGGGCAGTCACCGATGTTATTTTCACTATGGTAGAAGGTGTTAAAGCAGCGTTTGCTGTTGGTTTGAAGATCTTAAGAGATATAGAAACGCTGAAAATTTTGTTTTGATGTCAAGTAGTTTCCCATATTTTAAGAAAATAAAACTAATCATTTCGAATTTAAATGCTTATTACCTACTCCCTTAACATTAAGTTTAGGTGAAAAGTGAAATATATATATTTTTTTTTGAGGGACACACTTCCATAATTTTACCCCATAGCTAAGAAACTTCCTGTGCATGCAAGGATGCCAATGTTTTTAACCATGCAAGTTAGTAGATTATTAATTGCAAATAAAATTAAATTTTTAAAAGAAAAGAAAAATGTTCTTATTTTCAGTAAGCGAGTTTGATGGACATAAGTATTTAAATCATGTGTGTGGAATCTCCTTAGTTCTGTACATTTTACATTAAATGCGCAGAAAAATATAGATAGTAAGCAGTAGTTAATTTTTTGGGGACTGGAGTCGGTGTGAGGAGCAATGATGCCCCCCGCCATGTTGTGACGCAATGGGTCAGGCGCCATGTCGGATGACCTTGACCTTTCACCTTGACCTTTAACCGGCCCTAGAGGTCATTAGACGGTCAAAAATTCCCCAAAATTTCACAAAAATCGCACACAATTTTCCCTTTCGTAGAAAAACTTCCCTCTCCTCCCTGAAAATTTCCCTTTTTTCTTTCAACTCATCAAAAATTCGTTTGTGGATGTCTTAAAATCAGCATGATCTCAATGCCTTCTTAAAAAATTCAGCTTACACATTTTATCGTGTGTCACTGATAATCAATAAAACAATTAATAAAATATTATTAAAACTAATTGATTTTTAAAATTTTTTAAGATATTTTTTTTTGCCTTTTAAAACCAATACTGGTGTCTGCTTATGCCTACCCCTATCTAAAAAAAAAACAGGATTGTTTTCCAATGAAATCAATCAGTTTTAGAAAACTGATCTCATTAATTAAATGTTTAATTGTTTATATTACACAAGGGATATTTTCCTGTAGACCCGATCGCCCCATACAAATCTCAGTTATACCTGTTAGATTTCCAATAAAATCTACCAGTGTCCCAAGAACCTACAACAATTGTTAATTCAATTTTTTTTCTTTATAAATTATAGTTCACTCAAGGTATTTCCTTTAGTTCACCATTGAGTACATACGCCATCACTTTCATAGGTACACTGGATTGACTGCCGATAAAATCAATTAAATTATTTAAAAATTAATAAAATATCTTTGATACTTACATGTAAGAGTCTTCAACTACTTTTAAACATGGCAAGCACCATCCGAACAACACCACACCATTCAAGGAACTAATCTGTCATACATATCCATACTACTCATGCTGACCACCCCCCTACACTAACCAACACTCCCCTACACCCCCACTACATCCTACCCTCACCCCACTTGACCATCTACTCCTCCTGAACCCTCGCCAACCCTTGTGAACATTAGCGAACAATTTGCGAAAACTGGCGAAAATTGGCGAACAGCTAACGTACATTGGCGTACAGCTTACAACCATTTTCGATCAGGTAGCGAACGAAATCTCTATCCAATAGGACGTCATCTTCAGCTCACGTACATACACACACAGAGCTGGTCATCCCGAGTGAAGAATATTCAGATTTAGCCGAAGTGACGCTAGACTGTAGCAAACCAAACAGATTAAGGAAAAACTATAATATAGTGGTCCCTGTTTATTTCTTAACTGAGCCGAATACATTTGTTCGTAGTTGAAATTGATTTACAGCATCTAGGGTCCAGCCAGATCCTATCATATATCTTCTTCCACACGGCAAATCTTTCGTATACTATGTTCGATGCTGTTTCCGATTTCATCACTGTTATGAAGGGGCACATTTGTAACCTTTAATGCTTTCCTGCAATGGGTCCTTCCGTACGGATAAGGTTTAATGTAAACACACTCTAACCATATATCATATTTCAAAGCACAGTGATTTTTGGTCTCGTCTGTAAGTTGCTGTACTAAATTTTTTCTTAGTGTTTATAAATGTACATACGTCTTTCGCTCTACCTGATGAGTTAGTTCCGAAGTATGTCTTCAGAATACCCCGGAAAGCCGATTCTTTAAGTACGAATATATTTTTATTAAACATATCTGCAATATATAATGGTGTAGCAGCTTTAGTTCTACAAATATTAACGTGTTCGCTGTGTGCCTTTCGACAGTTTACAACGTTTATTTCTGCCCCTTATTCGTTGCTTTTTGTATAAGTCTGCACTCCAATTGGCAGTGTTCGTGATTAAAGTTAATACAATGATGGACAGTCAAATAAATAAGCAATCCGTTTCATTAATATGTGACGTTGGTTTTCAGACCAGATGCGTCAGAGTTTAGAAGTTGCTATAATTGAGGCGTTGACAATGGAAAGTGCCATTTTATAAATTTTACAGAAGAATAAAAATAACTGTCTATGAATATAATTGCTCACATGGGGAACAGTATATGAGGTAGAAAATAATATTTATCATATTATTAATATGTAAACACTCTAAATGTATAGTTACAAAAGCATTGATATTTGTATTGTATATTTTAACAAAAATATAAATGTCTATTCCATGGTATTGTTGGAGCATACGAAACATCGTCAGTAAATAGTTTCTTTTAGCCTCACCGAATCTCAGATCAAAAATACTAAATTAATAGTAACAATACTACTGCTTATGTGATTGCATCCTTGCATAAACCTTGATAAAATTTGTGATATTTTTGATCCATGTACGGCGGCATATTTAGTAGATCCTCACTTTTACCTACACCGAGTGACAGAGATTTGTGTTGTATGGCAAAACTCTTTGTATCCTTAATCTTGCTGTAAAATGCCTTCTTGAAGATGTCTTTCATCACCCAAACTTCCACGTCATTGAAGCTCTCTCTTGTTTTTGTTGGGGAAGATCTGCCTCGGACACTTGAATCTAAGATTTGGAAGATACCTGTAAAGAACTTGGGAAAAAAAATTGACTTACTCGGCTACTATCAAAAAAGGCTGGTTTCTCCATTGGAACAACAATAAACTCATTTTGAGGTGCTGATGTTCTAACCATCTGCTGTATTTCGTCTGGTACCATAGATTTACAAACCTTCTTCTTCCTTTTCTCTTTCAATTCTATAGTTTTTTAAAATAACCTTTCACTACAAGAATAACGAGAGCAATTAACACCATTCTATTTTTTTCTGTTCTGCACTGTCGTCGCACAACATTTCTAAGTGTTTGTTTGGGGTGAACTGCGGCATAAGCGCTTGGATTAAACAGTGCACAACTTCGTTTCCTCGTCCTCCAATACATTCATGCCACATACACATGAATCTCCTTGGATACATAAAATGTAATTTGAAAGTTGTCTCAATACAAATCACTGTGTTTCAAAGTAAGGGTTCATATCTATGGCCAAAGTTGTCATTGAACTTGAAGGATTCGAGGTAGACAAAAGTTTCAGCGCTGTTCCAGATAAGGAGGTAAATAACCGAGCTTGGTCGGCTGAACGGTAAAATGTTTGTCTCGCATTCGGGGCGATGTGACGTTATAATCACTGAGTAAAAATATAAAATTAAAATATCAGCACATACAAACTAAACCAATATCGTTGATGTAGTAACTTAAACACAAAATCTGCCCAAAAGAACGAAAAATCAGCATAAGTATCAGGTTATGACATGTTAGCAATGTTGTGGCATTCGCCTCCTTACCTATGCCAAATAAATTGGAGTTAACTCACTGCCAATTTCCATCTATTTATATCACGATATTTTAACGGACCTGCAACCTATGAAACTAAATTTTTTATTGTAATATAACATCCCGATGTTAGTGAAAAAAATATTTTACGTTTATAATCTGTTTATTATTTTATGAAAATTGTGAAGAAAGGCAATGTGCGTGTTTTCTGTGGAAATTGAAATGTTAACAGCCTCATAATTTTAACTGTATGCTAATATCCATTAAATGTTTTACGATTAATTTTTTTCGTACGTTTAGTTACTCAGATGATGCTTCACTCATAAATAATAATTGCAAATACAGTGCATAAAGGCGAATTTAATGGTTAACCACTGTCAAAATGCTATAAACAAAAATGATTGTAAAATACGAAATGTTCGATTGCTATTCGCTATACGCAAGCACGGATACGTAAGAGTTCGACGTTGACTAACGCTCTTGCGTCTCCGTATGCATATCCGTGTCCGCTTACGTCCCGTAGAACAAACTCGGAGTGTCTTGCGTTTGGATTTTGTCATATGTATGCACTTGCGTGTCACTGTAGAGTGGGCCTAAGAAACTATGAAATGTTAACATAATTCAGAACTGTACAACGGAGCTTCATGTTTTATTAAAAACAACCTCTTAAATCATATAGTTAAGGCCTATTCATAAGACAAAATGAACCTTTATAATAAGTGGAATAGTATAAAAAACAAAAAGAGAAGTTTAAAGTTATAAAACAAAACGAACTGGCTGTATACAACCATAACAAAGTCGTTGGCCTACAAAATATAGATCTGAAAAGATTTTTTACTTGTTGCAACAGGAGTCGACAAATGTTGCAAATCTATTTTGATTTCATCAATAATATGCTTTCCTTAGTTAATTTTGTAACAAATTAAGAGGTACTTTTTATTTATGTTAAGGACCTACTGTAATCGGTTAAAGTTGAACTTAGATGTGTGAAACCACAGTAACATATCTGAGTAAAGAAGAGTTGAAAAGGTGGAACAAAACCTTACAAATCCCTCTAATGTCTTGTGCTATGCTGGTGTACGCAATTAGAGTTGGGTAATGTTGCGTTAGTGATACTGGATATATGACAGTAAGAATTATCACTTAGGTTGAAGTGAATATTAAGATATTTAGTCGTGTGGACCTCTGTGGGAATCTCTGGTGTGCAGGAGAAAATAGTGATTAAAGACACACCTTAGCACTTACCACAACTCAGTTGCTTCATTAGGACGCTGTAAACGTATACACAACTTGCACCAAACACATGCAGCAAAGAACTAAAAAAAAATAGTGCTAGGAAACAATTTTAATACCTCATTTATTGTGTGTGACTAATACAGAATAGATACGAAGAGGATAATGCCATTAAAATCGTGAATAACTACAATTTGCTGCCACAGTCGATGAAATAGATCTCTTTAAACACCCGCTAGTAAAAAGGGTAATTTAAGAACAAAACAAAAAAAAACGTGACTTCAAATAATATTAAACCTCTCCAAGACATCCAGCCAGTTTATGTAGCAAAATTAATTTAGATTTGTGTGGCACATGAAACTGCGTCCTTAATTGAAGCTAATTGTATTACTAAAAAAAATCTTACTTGTCCTTTTAATTTCCACACCATACCGAGCATTGCTTCTTTACAAAAAAAAATTGTTCAGGGTATTCGCGGGCAAAATCTTTAGCTATAGTAGAACTGAAATTAAAACTTAACTCCGAAATAAGTCAAACAAATGCGGTTAGCAGGAGTAATTCAGCCTGTAAATAGTTATGGGACAGCTTGGCACTGCAGGAACTTATCTGCCACCGAAGTCTCTGCTTCTGAAGACTGCTGCATCTCGATGATCAGAACACACATCCAGTATCAAAGAAACATATCCCTAATCTTCCCTGGGGCCACCGAGCCAGTGCATTTTACAGTCCAAGCACTTATGGTACACACTGGCGAAAGACTGTTAAACTAGCCGAAATTCGCGGTTGTCCGGGTCTGAGATCTCTTTAAAAGTCTTGACTTCCTCGTGAGGGACCGTCTTCGCCTCTCCGGCACCCGCAGACATTAATTTAGGACTCGCTAGATTGATCTTAAACTGCCAAGAGCGGGACGCTGGACACTCACGTCCGATCTCCTACCTAGTCGGCACCAAGATTCCAAAAACTTGGCGTCCTAAAGCTAAGCCATCACAAAACCCATTGTTTAAAATTCTCCCTTTTGAAAAGGGCAAATCACGCCGCTGTGGCAAACTAAAATCTGCGAGCACGGCACGTTGTCATGGTGACTCGTAACACTATATAACTTTAGCTGGCATAGAGATGCCGTCTGGTCAGGCTCAGAACAAATCTCGTTAATCCTAGCATCGAAATTTTGGTTATATATAATTTTAATAATAACAAATAAAATATTCACGTAAATAAATAACCATATGATTTGTACAGGCTACATCAAAATAAAAAATATCAGTCTGGCGAAAGTTGGCAGCAAAGTAAAAAAAAAATCAATTAATAACCTTGTAACATAAACATAATGTTATAGGTAAACAGTGCACGCTACAGTCTTCTAACATCCAATTTAAAGTACAAGAAATAAATACAAAGATGCATAGAAAAATTATAAAATCTACCTGCATTATCAATAAATCCACTACACCAGGAGTTTAAAGAATTAATAATACTGACTGAGTGGTCAAGTCTGATAAAATCTTTACAGAATTGTAACCCATCGATTACGATTCACTCCCATCCATACAATCGGTATTTATGTTTGATAAAATTTATGTTTAAAAAATAATTTAAAACTAATTATAAACTGTTCCAGGACTGTCTGGAATTTCGTTTCTGGGTTACCAAACTATATTAGCTGTACTAGGCATACTTATTGAACTTCAATTTAAGTACGCGAAGTATTTACATTTCTAGTCTTCCTTTACAGTAATTCATGTCTCAATTTAGTGTTCAAAACGGAATGGCATCATTCCTTAACTTTCTTCGTTTGCTATAAGTCCTATATAAATTAACTCAGCGGAATTTTTGTTATCGGCAATTAGTGTTCTACAAAAATGTTCAATATCAATATTGTTAACGTCAAAACACTACGAAGGCTTCGAGAAATTCGTGTAGCGTTGGTACTTAACTGTCTCATGGTTGAATGTCACCGACAAGATCGCTGCTCTTGCACACTAAAAAGCTATAAAATAGACGAATCTCGGGACTCTTGTCCAATATGTCCAATTTTCCTACAATGAGTACTGTAGAATGATGGAATAATTAGCTAGCCTGAAGTTACGATGACGCCCCCATCATCGAATATATCTAGGTGACATATAACGCGACCCGGCCATTTCAAAAGTTGCCGTCATTCTCCCTTCTTCCATAGGGGTGTAACGCCGATAGGGAAAATGGTTCAATAATTTTAGTTGGACGTTTCTCCACGCGCTGGACAGGAGCGCTAGTGATTTGTTTATTCTAGTGATTTATTTAAGCTTGTGATTTGTTTAAGCTAGTGATTTGTTCATTTGTTTATGTATTGTGGATAGTAACATTAATGTACTCTGTGCACATGATAGTAACATTTAAAGTTTATGTGTTATTAAATTTCATAAAACTGGAAAATAGCTCACAAGTAGCTGACTTTCATTTAAACTAATCATATATTTGTGGCTGCAACACGTTCAGATGAGTCTCTCAACGGTTGTTTTTCCAGGTATGCCAGAGAACTGGGACATAACATTTTAATAAATGTATAGTGTTAATAAAATTAGCAATTAAATTTACCGTAACTTTAAATAAACACAATTTTACTAGTCTGACTGTACTTGATATAATTTGTGTATGAATCTATTATATTTGGCTGTACAAAAACAATACAATACCTAATGACTTTGTATATGGCTAGAGACCGGAAAAATTCGCGGGTTCCCAGACCTGTAGGATAGCCTCCAAGAATATATCTGTATTCAAGCAGAAAACAGCTGTACATTAGCTGCTGGCTGATACAGTGGAATAGGGCACGTTAAGGTAAATTTTTATTATTGGTTCAGAGACTCTCAGTAGAAGTCAACGGCCAATTGCAAAAGTGACACGAACTTATAGTTGCTGGAATTCTAGCATGTGCGTAAAATAAATCGTGAATATTTCAGGTCCCTATATATGGCTTATGTAGTACGTTAGAATGTTGCATACATCACGGTTAGAGACACTGGAAAATCGCGAAAATACTAACATAGTCTCCAATAAACTGTAGTATCTCAATTGTGACACGTGCGAACAGTTTCCTGGCAAACCACACACGTTCTGTCTTACAACTGCACAGTTCTAATTAGGTCTGTTGAAGAGGGACACGGTGCTTCATATAAACGATAGGATAGCCAATATAAGTGCAAAACCTTCAGTGTTATACATAGTATGTTGGAAACAATCAACTTTTCCCGCGATTTACCAGTGTCTCTAATCATGGTATTTGTGTTTGCTGTTAACATTACTGCATAATGTAAGTTTTTCCTGTGTATAAGTATAATTTATTCCAGCACAATAAACCAAATTTTCGCCGGTCACCAAGAATGAGTAAGCAAACGACATTAACTTAATACGTAAACTACATCATAGAAATATAAGTAATCACCTTCTATTTTACGTATATAATTCAATGTTTTATTCATTTTTTACAAATTTTTAAGCTACGCAAGACGCAAAAAACTGAACTTTTAAATTCGATGTACACCCGTTTATAAAATACTTAAGAAACGCAAGACTGTAACTCAAGAGTTCACCAACTTTCAACTTCTTGCGTTTCACCGCCTTCTATATCGACAATTAGTTTGGAGAAAACATTTGAAACTAGTAAACATTTTCTTTAGAAGGCGGTGATTCCGTCAATTCGTTACGTACTTTTTTTTGCGTTTGCTTAGAAAGCGTCTTCAAAAACTGGGTGGTTATATTTATTTGGTTACTACTTAAAAATGCCGAAACAACCAAATATTTAGAAAACAAAGATAAGTAACACCACATAATTATAATGGAAAAATACAGACATAAATTTTCTGTTGCCTATCCAAAATGTTGTGTGGTAGTGTTGGTTACTTCGTGTCGCTTGCGAAGTTTATAAACGATTGAAAAATTAGTTGCGTTGCGTTTCTAGCGTTCTTGAGTTGTTGCGTAGCTATTAAACCCGGCCTTACGACACTGATTATTACTGTAAGGTTATGACACAGACAACTCGTCAAAATGTAAACGTACTCTGTGAATAAAAGGCACGCCCGGAATCCTCATCTAAATGCATAGAAATTATAAGGATGCGCATTTTACGATCGTATTTCTCATTATCTCCGTTCGCTACACAGGTGCGCAAGTACATAAAGACGGCGAATGTTGTAACCATCTCATAGCATTGAGTTCTCTCTCTTTCCTTTAGGTATACATGCTTTTTGCTTCTTCCATCTCCACGTGCAAAAAGACACGGTAAAATGAAAATGGAAAATATTGCCACTAGAAAAAAATTACAACACCGAAAATACTTGAATAAATAATACACATAACTGAAACGAAAATCATAATAAATAATTACGTTTGTACCCATTAAAAAATTTTTTAATAAATAAAATTTATGGGGTGCTTTCAGAATTACACTTAGTTACACCTTCTTACTGAAACTATCGTGAGTAATATTAAAAAATAAACAAATATTATTATATACATAAGAAAAACATAAGAGTGGTAATAGTAACAAAAATGTACTAAAACCTGTCAACTGCAAAAAAAAAAAAAAGATTGATTCTGTTCTTGTTATGCTATGTACTTTCGTACGAGGCTGTGGAATTTACTGGTTGTCAAATAAATGTTTTGCTATTCATCATTTCTTAATATTTTTACTAGCACTGTACGCAGCCGCGACAACCAGTAATCCTAAATAGGCGGCGTGAACGTTTAGCATTCTAGGTGACTAATAACCATCTGTCTCTTGAATGATTTGGTGCTCTTTCATGACACAATTTGTACATTCATACATTTTTTCTTTCGGTAAATGCCTTGCTATTTGATCAGACAGTAAAACTATACATCAAACAGTTTTGTTCGTGTTGAGCATTTCACTTTATTTACCCTAAGCGTTGTTACTGACGAATTAATCCTTCTGTGTGTAATTTTTCGTCAGTTTTTAAATTAAATAGTTGAGTAGATATCTGAATTTCAGAATAACTGCACTTTAGTAGTTTATATATTTATATATAATTTTTGTTGTTGTCTTCCTGTCATCCAAATAAATTAATTTTTTATATATATCACTCCGCAAACAATATTTACAATGAAAGGTCAAGTATAGCAATGTTGAATATGTGTCATTCATGTAGCGGACTGTCAATAATTTGTAGTGTACAGATCCCATTTTCATATTCTATTACTTTACTGCCGCCAAATGTTATTGCATGGTTCAGTTTAACCTGCTCATATCTAGAGCCCGCTTTTAATTCGAATACCAGAAGATCTTTACTTACTATAATGATTTTTTTTGTTAAATTGTAAAGGAGAGTTTGTGAAATAATTATATATGTTTCAGTGCTTATGTACGAATAATGATTACTACTATGTCCGTGGAAGGTTTCTTTAGCTCCTCCTGATAACATTTAACCTTAAATAATGTAGGACAAAAATGTGATATTTTAGCTATCATTAAAAATAAGCGGCCAAATGCAGTGAATAAAAATTTTCGCTGCAAAAACTTTCAAGAGTTGGTCTGCTGTCATCACTTTCTGTTAGCAGACTTCCCAACAATGCAATGAAAGTACTTTACACAAAGTCAACCAAATTTTGTAAATACTTAAAATTACGTAAGGGTTATTCACACCGCGTGCCACAACTAAGCGTTGGATTTACAAACTTCTAAAAGTCAATCTGTAGTATTAGTTGTTGTCTTAGTTTTTTTTTTTACTTTAAGTACCAACTCTGTACTGGAACTATCGTAAGTCACCGAACAGACAAAACGTGCAATATCAACATTATAACGCTCTAAACATACCATGACTTAAACATCCACAAAAATTCAAGCACAACAGACAAAGCAAGCATCGTGTGTGAAACTGGTAAAAATATTCACTCACTACCAGTACTGTGGATATTTTAACTGACATATAAACCTCATGAATTATAATTGGTTTACAGGAAAATGTTTGGACTATCAGATGCAATAGTGCTAGATCAGTAAATTGATAATGTGCTTTGTAAATCAAGCACAAAACGTAAATTTTACGGTTAGGTCACGTAAATGCAAATAATAAAAAAAAATAGAAATGTATATTAATTTTGCCTGCCTCCGTATAGAAGTCGCTTAGGCGCCAGTCAACGGTGCGAGAGGTCCTGGGTTCGAATCCTGGCTCAGGCATGGCTGTTGTGTAGTCCCTTCTTCTCACTTCACTCTCGTAGCCTCTTTTAACACCTCGTTGTTAAAAGTCCTTATAACCCTCTCACACCGCCATTAATTTTATTCTAACATTTCTCGTCGACAAAACCTACTATTCTAGGATTTGTAAGTAAATACAACGTTTTGAGCTACTGTTTGGGGAAAATCATTCTGACCGCATAGACTATTTTCACTACTAATTTGTCAATGACTAGAATTTCGTTGACACGTAATCACTGAAAACTGAAACTGTATTGGTCTTTGACTTATCATACATTAACAAACACTCATTCACATGTTCAACAGCCAATACGCATGTATGTATATATATATATATATATATATATATATATATATTTGCCATTTTTAAATATATTAATGCTTGTCTTGTGGAACTTTATGTCGTCGAAGGCGTTTATTATTTAACCTCCAATAAAAAGCATTGTACACTATAATAGGCGCTGTACATTAATATCGTAGCATACAGTGGTATTTCCATTTTATTCCTATATTGCTGAAACATTTTCGTTTGAAATAGGTGAACGTTTTTCGTAATATTTATTCCTTCATTGAATTAAAAAATAAAAATTGTTGCAGGCATGGTTCTACCCACACCAAGCAGGTATTTTATATTTTATACCCGAAAACTGTAACGAAGTTAGAATTAGTCTATCTGTAGAATATAGCTTTGCAATAGACGTTTCATCCCAATTTGTTTTTCTTCTTGTTAAGACGCAAATGGAATTTGAAGAATACATGTACATGCAGTAAAGTATACATGACTTAATATTTACTTAAACATTACCTTTGCAAGTTTTGTAAAGAAAAAAACACGCCAGTTCTTACAGTTTATACTTAATGTGTCCAGAAAAGGATTATAGAATGGTAACATTTATATAAAGAGTAAGTTTAAATTCAAGCGACAAACTTCGGCTGGTAATACCTCAGGAAAAAATAAGCAGAAAACATGCAGGGACCTAGTACGTAAAGTGAATAATATGGGGAGTAATAAAAATAGCATCAGCCTCCCTCCAATTGCATTCTACTTTTCACAGTCTGGATACAGAGGTATTTGAAGACGATTAATTGAGCAGCATGACATGCGTAGCAAAATATATCCTCGTGTTATAAGTGCGTAAGGTGCACAGTTTCCGTTCAAAACGAACTTAAAGTTGGTGTGGTTGTACCAATACCCAGCACGTAAGTATGGCAATAACAAGTTCTTGCTTGAAGAAACACATTCATCAACATAAAATACAGTTGTGACAAACAAAATGTCACTACTGCTTATTCGCATATTATAATCTGTGTCCGTGTCTCTCCTAAAAAGTGCCTTTCCAGGAATAAGAAAAAGTCTGACTATTCTACGAGAAGTAAGCGTCAGGTTTTCTTGGTCACTTCACGAAACATTCATTAAGTAGCTTGCAGCACACGCGAGTGTCCCTCATGAAGATATCTAAGAGCAACGAAAACATATGCCGTGTCAAGTTATCCACTACCTCTTAACCACAACCCCTCGTGTTACATAGTCATTAGTCAAATACGGCGAATTTAGGTGCTCGATTATGTTTCACATTTAAACGTAAGCATGGGTTGTGTTTAGCTGAATAACTGGCATATTGTTAACTGCCGGTAACTGAATTGGCAATATTGTTACTACTAATCTCTGCCTTTCAAGAATGAAAACATTTTCTTCACACTTTGAACGAGACTAGCTACACCTCAACGCACATAATTACACAGAATGGCCCAAGATGACAACATGTTACATAATTCAACTGTGGTAGGCGCCACGGACGTCACACAGTCGCCAACAGGTAACTCGTTACAATAAAACACTGAGTACTACTGCCGTCCTTACCACCTCAAAATATGGAGTGCCATAATGTCTCTCAGGAGCCAGTTCAAACTGCTATTGTGAGCAATATCATCAAGACAAGTGACGGCAGTGCAATCGGTGCACAGCAAAATCCAGGCCAGAACCAAAATGCGGGCTCGACCGAGACAGGCGAGGTGGATGGACACACTCGTCTAGAATTGAAGTCGCGGTCCTTACTCGTGTTACACGACCAACAACATCCCCACGACGAGCTGTACAGGGCGCCATCAACCAGGGCAACAACTTCAGTGTCAAAAAATATTACGCCCATGTGAACAGTTTTCGCCAGCCTGTCAACATGTTTAACGTAGATATGGCATATTAATGTGGCACAATTTTTAATAAAACATCATGCTTTCCCATAAGTGTTAAAGCCCACTGGCAACGCCTCAGTTATGTGACAACAATGTGTAAACGTGCTGCTGCTTCATGGTGTTAGCTGTGCAAAACGAATGCACCAAAATGTGTGCTAGGCCTATATGGACAAGTATACACAGTCAAACACAGAGGCTGCAAAATGTACATAAGTGATGTAAATTCAAATATGCCGCCAGACCATACTAAATCAGCCCTCGCAATCAGTGAAAGTAATGTGACTTCCACGTACAGGGCGGCGACTCACGCGGTACTACAACTCATGTTCCGCGCCACCAGGAACTCCTGCAACCAAGCCAGCAACAGCAGGATGGCTGGCAGGCAGGTAGCTGGCGGCAAGGGCATGGCAATGCCAGAACCAGATACCTCCCTATTCTCGCTGCATCAGTTCCGTGAGTTCGGGAGACACAAACATCTCAAATACATGAGGAAAAATTACGCGAAGAAGTTGCCGAACACACCTCCTTCTGCGCTGAAGTAGTCCGAGAAAATGCCTGCTTCCAGCGCCAGTAACACTGGCATAAAACATTTGCAATTATTACAGAAAATACCATAATGGACACATCACCCAAAGCTTCAGATCAGCCTAGAATGATGCTAGATAATATGGCCTAAAACCCCACTAATTCTAACCAGATACTGCCAACCCGACCAGTTTTTATGTTCAGTTTTGTGACGGCTCGAGCGACCAGCGAAACCCCTGCCAGTGCTTTACAAACCACCTCACTTCCTGAAGCGTACTACCTGTGAGCGAACTAACGGTACACAAGGCACAAGCTCAATGTTGGGTGTCAGTACCCTCTACGCCCGCCACCCCAACCATTTCTGTGGACACCGCAGATGCTGCAAGATAATGTCGCCGCTGACGAAATGCAGGACTCACTTACTGAATAAAGGATGAGAATAATATCATATATGTATTATTCTGTATACTGGGCAACTAGTTTGTTAACTGGACTAATCCATACAGTTACGAAACCCACCACATCACAGTTACAGTGCAGTTGACACAACAAATATTCAGCGTAATGATGCAACGATACTATAATAAAACACGGGTCCACATAATTAGCTGATGGACTAGAAAGAAAGGAGTGTCAGCTCTAGATATTAGGATGAGTTCAAGTTGAATTTGAATGTTTCCTTACTTTTAGTGACTGGTTAAGGGAAGGCAGTTTAAATTTCATTAGAGGTTATCATACTCAACAGCTGTGAATTACAGTATGTTTCTTATCTGGTGCATAGGTACGCTGGTGCATGGCAGTGTTGAATAAGGAAGCAGAAGAATTTGAGTCAGATATCAGTTACCGAGTTGTTAAAATCTCGTTAGTTAATCTTTACACAATGTTCTCGTCAGTTACTATCAGAATTATGAACCGTGGGGGACTGGGATATTTTCAACTGCCTTGAGAAACTGACCAACTCTTGATGTCTGATATCTTCTATTTTCGATGAAGAAGGGTACCATGATAGTTGGTCGAGAACAGAACTTTCAACACCCACCAAGGCATTCTGTGTTCTATTCCCGACGATTTCTCTCCTAGATTAAATAATAAAGCCTTACCTGGACGATACCGTTTTCTGCAAGCTTTCGCTGAGATTTTACATTTTCTCGGCTCTTCCATTGCAAAGTCTGCTCCCTATCCACCTCATTTTACCTCTCATCGGCTCTAAAATATCTCGTATCTCAATTCAAGCATCATACAGAAGGTGCTAGCACTGTGTGCTAGATCAGTGTTAGTTAGAAATTCCATTCGCGTTTATGCAGTGAAGTAAACACTATACATATTTCTCAGATAGTTTGGGAAACAGTAAGACGTTTAAGCTCTATTCTGGAGGACGCTAATTCGAAACCATGTTCAGCCACTCTGAACTTGGTTTCAACGGCTCCTCTAAATCGCTCCAGGAAAATTATACAGAATGCGAAAAAATTACAGGTCTTAAATGTAGGTGTTGCTTGAGGGTACTATAACAAGTATTTTGAAGATTGGAACCATGGGTCTCCGACTTACCGTCAAGTTGTTACACGCATCCGAAGTTAAGTGTCATGGATTGCGTACTTCAAGGCGCGCCTTCATTTACATCCGAGTTAGCGTTGTGAGCCATCAACACCTGTGCTTTCGTGAAGCGCTGCGCCCGCGCTCCCGCACTGCTGCTGGCCACTGACCACGCTCCTCTCACTCATCCCCCTTCCCTAAGAAGTCTAAGCGGGTAGATCAGCTGGTGTGGGTTTGAATTATGTCGGGTCACAGTTTTTGTCTAACCCTTTCACAGTCTGTTTGTATAGCAGTGCCGGACGTGACAGTTAACTTACAGTTAGCCAACGTTTTGAAGTGGACGGTTATGTGATTAAATGGACGGTGTGTGAGTTAGTGGACAGTTTAATGTGGTTAATTTGGTTTAGTTTCGCGCAACGTTGATTCAGTGTTTTTAGTGCTTGTTTTTCTTGTGTTTGTGCATCTAACGAAAACTGACCCGAGTGCTACCATGGATAGGAACGGATACCCTTTTGCTGAGCTGGCGTACATGCAGCAAGTGTATGGTGGAGCTCGCGACAACGCAGCAGCGGAGGCGCATAGGATGTATCAACAACAATTCCCAAGCAGAAGACTACCTAGCAGACAAATATTCACGAATAATGATCAGCGTTTGCGAGACACCGGATCATTTGTCGGAACACGACACAACGTCGGAGCACGCAGACCTGTTCGTATTCCCGAATTTGACGAACAAGTACTTCATGAATTTGAAGTAACGCCGACGACCAGCACAAGGAAAGTTGCTCATGGAATGGGAGTTGATCAACGCCTAGTTTGGTATGTTTTACACGAAAACAGTCTTTATCCATACCGTCTTCAAAAAGGGCAGGTACTGCGTACAAATGACTACCCTCTTCGGAGTCACTTTTCTAACTGTTTTTTTAGGACAGAGAGCCCAATATCAAAGATTTCCATCACTGGTCTTGTTTACGGATGAGGCGTCATTCACTCGAGAGGGAGTTTTTAATCATAATAATAACTTCGGACGCGTGTAACAACTTAACGGTAAGTCGGATACCCATGGTTCCTATCTTCAAAATACTTGTTACAGTTCCCCCAAGCCACCCCTGCATTGAAGACGCGTAATTTGTCCGCACCCTGTACGATTGCTATGTAATGAATTTTAAATTCTGATATCTTCTCCAATTCTCTCCAGATGTTTTGATATTTATGTGTTTAATTTCTTCACTACCAACAATACACCGTACGAGCTGACGCAGTGGTAACATGTTGGACTCACATTCGGGAGGACTTGAATTTCCATGATTTTCTGAAATCGCTCTAGGTGAATGCTGGGCTTGCCCCTCAACAAATGTCACGGCCGACACTACTCCCAGCTCCTGTCTGTGTGTAAGTTATGTCACCATCTCTAATGACGACGCTGTCCACGATATGCTAAGCCCACTTACCTTGCCTAACGACGATATGAAAGGTTCAGTCTCCCTCTTGTGTGTTGATTAATGGATTTTCCTTGCCTGTTTATGTTTCACGACAAAAAAATAAAAAAAAAAAAATGTAATAAACATAGATTTTGATCTAACCTTTCTGTAGACGTACAAAAAGTTAACTAAGTACTCATCATTATCGTTTTTTAAACATTTAACAAAATTAGTAGATATTCTTGTTAACTTAGTCAATCGAGAGTTAATATCAATAGCTATGTTTCTATTGTGATACTTTTATAATTTTCTGTCGTGATACAACAATAGGCAAGGAAAACCAATAAATCAACATGCAAGAGGGAGACTGAATTTTAAGCTGACTAAATAAAATTCTATACTATGTGAATGTATCTATTTCTGACAGAAAATATGAAGTAATACATGTAAGTGTTTCATGAAATATAACTACATAAAAAACGCCAACTATTTAAAAATCTCTTATGGATATAAAATTATCTATAAAACGACCATATATTTTATAAAATACCTTGATGTTACTTATCTGTTTGCACGTTTTCGGAAGTATGCTAGTTATCTGTCTTGGATTTTTTAATAGTGGAGAGCAAAGCATTACCATAGGGGACTGGTTTGAATAAATATGTTCTAATTTATTTAGTAGACTACTATTAAGCTCACAATTGATACATCCAGTTTAAGTGTGATGTTTATTAATAATTAAATATTTCAAGTGGACAAAGTCACTCCACTCTGTATAGCTACTAATCATGGACAGAAACCTATATTTAAATATTGTGTGAGACAGTGCTCTCAGTGACGTGGGGCTGAGTGACCTGGTGAGTCTTACCACCTCTACCTCCCCTGGTCTCCATCCCCCAGTCCTTGCGACGAGGAGGCAGACTGTGCCTCTCCTCTGCCTCCCATATATTCCCACCTTTGGCGACGCAGGCCGCTCCTGCCTGGCTGATGTCATGAGCCTTCATAATGGGTGGCCACATGTTTGTGGATCATCCTTGACAGGTACTCAGCTAGGACATGACTGAAAGTTACCGCAACACCCGGAAGTTTCGGCTTACATCATCCAGCATTGTCGACGTGCTACGTGAATACTCAGGGTGGAGTCGCAGGTGACGTTAAATATCGGCATACTGAGAGGCAGCAGAGCGATTGCGGTGTTTAGCCTGTGAGTGTTCGCGACGGACTTGGCAGCGAGGGACGATGCGAGACCGACGGATCAAGGAGCTATTGCCACAAGTGTGGACGATGGTGGGACAGTTTGAGTGGTGTGAGTGAGTGCGAGAGCAGACGAACATGTTAGACTGTAGCTGTATATTGTGAGACATTTCTGGAAGGAGACTTATGTGCCCCGAGGTCTGGTTTGAGAGAGAGACATTTATTAATTTTATACTAGAGTAGTAATTTAGACTTAAAGGGAGATTTACTGTGTATAATATCTGTAAATATTGATCTAAAGAGTGTGAATCGTAAGAGTTGTATCCTAAACGTAGAATGTTTTATAGGGATAGTAATAAATTAAGAAATTCGCTTTAAATAATACATTTAACTACCTAAGGTACCCATCCCAAGCGAACTAATGCTGCGCCCAGAACAGTAAAGTTGTTACAATACAATACAAATAACTGGTAATATTCCTACCACAGCAGAAGACTCTTACTGAAATTTCAACTTATGAATATCTCAGTACACTATAAACTTAATTTCGGTGTGAAAGAGTACGATATTACTGTGTAATGGAGAGACTAAAATACAAATTTATACAAAAGATAACGTGAGCAAACATATTAAATAGTGCATCGAATACAGCTCAGTCAATGAAAGTGCAATTGAATGAAACAGTTTGCATCTTGAAATATTGATGGCTTGATATTTACCTGATATCAAAATTATTAAGTTTCTTTAATATTATGAAACTTTACTGCGTTCAGTCACTGTGTATTTTCTATTAATTATGTACAATATCGTTTCATTAAAATTCATTAAATTCTATTTACCTGAGAAGTTCTTAAGGCTTAAGTAACAATGGCGTATAGAAATATACAGTTAAGTTTCAGAACTACTCACAATTTACCTTAGTCCTCGATACTAAGTCAGAACTGTGTTTGTTTTACGATAGTAAAAAATAAGCTGGTTTCTTGAGCACTTAACGTAACAAGGAAAAACAATATATGCATATGTATGGCGTGATTCATTGTTGTTGATCTCTGTTTCTCTGAAGAGAAGCATATTGTACTCTTCTGATGGCTCAGAATTTGGAGTTGTAGCAGTAACTATAGAATATTTTTGAAAAGTAATCTTTAGGTTCGTAAGGTGCCGACCCTATCAACTCAAGGCTCTCTGAATTTTGCACTTTTAATGTTACAGTCTTACCTACCCGGAGTTGTTTTGCGTGTATGAGGCACAGAAGCAACGGAACTACGTGGGCAATAATGGCGCATGTAACTAGTGCCACATCGCCTCTATGCGCAAGGCTTTGAACTGGCTCGTTGTGTTTTCTTAGTGTTGCGTGTGCCTGTAAGACGCTCAGAGGTGACCCCATCATTTTAGCTATAGAAAGTCAGTTTCAAGGTTCAATGCACACTAGTCCTCAAAAGGCGGCCGCCTGGTGAAGGGTATGTTTGTGTGTGTGAGGCGAAAATCGGTGAGGCGATACGAGCTACGTCGGCAAATCGTAAAATACAATTACTATGGCTTATTGTAATTGGTTATTTCCCACTTTATCACGTATAGTGCGTGCTGCAATAAGTGTAACCAACTTACATCAAGAGCGTGTAAATTTATTGACATATGCTAATATAAAATAAACAAAGCTGGTGATCTTTCAACACAAAAAACTAAATGTGAAACTGAATGTTGTTGAGTTTAGCTGCGATATAATTAATCTACGTTTACGAGTTTTTTAAAATTATTTAATAGATGTGATCAAAACTTTCTCGCAATTACAACTAAAACCGTAAACCATAAGTACGGTGTTTTCATAGCATTAAAATTGAAGCAACTTCGAGGCGAACCGGAGTGGAATGGCGGGAGAAACTGGAAACCTCCGATGAAACATTTTGATCAACGGCATTTTTCAGCATAATTCCCACATACGTAAATCTGACATTGACTCAGACTGGGAATCGAATCTGTATCACCTTGGTAGAAAACGAATTTTTGAAGCCGATTTACAACTGTGGCTCCCGGAATCTGGACTGGTAAGTAAAATGTACATTGCAATTACCTTTAGTAACTCAATAGTGTCCGTACTACCTTGAATACTGTTGGCTTGTCTTTATATAAAATTTTAACTGGTTAACAGGGGTTTGGGGCATAGAAACGAACTGGAGCTTTACCATTATAATGTTAGATTCCTAAGTATGGAGTTAACAACTGGTACTTCATGATTTGTTACTCTAAATTTGAAACGAGTATACCTTCAATATAATAGGGAGATATAAAAATATATTTACACACACACACACGCTATCTCGCATTTTATTAAATAATAAAACCATCCCGTGCGCGATAGTTAATAATCAATGCTTCAAAGAGGGAAAATGTTCACTGCAAACAGAATCTGTGAGATGGAGACTCACATGATCTCCTAGAAATTGCACCTGCAGTACTATGAATTTGTTAAGACATTGTGTTGTAGTTAAACAGTCATATTATTGAAGGCACAGTACGTTAATGCTTTGCTATCGATAGAAGAAAAACTAAAACCCTTGTCGAGTATACGTTCGAAAACATGTGAACAGATAAAGCGACTGACCTTCACATTGTTGTGAAAGTGTGAAATTGCCTCTACCGCAGCCAAACATTCTCTGCTAGTGAACCCAGTGTGGGTTTACCTATACTTCAACTAAGCTAGCCCTAGACCACTCAGGCATCTTAAATGTCCTCACATCAGATTCTTATTCAGGGGATTTTCTGATATCGTTTGAATATTGCCAAAAAAATGCAAATGTAGCAAACGTACATTATTTTAACGGTGGCAATAATAATCACGTAGGTCTTTGAAACTACACTTGTGTCTTTTCAGTTGGTTGATTTCAATCATTTATAGTTACATCCTTTTGAAATCTGTTTGTTTTCCATTCGCCGATAGAACATAACATCAGAAATAAGTTATTGTTAAAACATATAGCACTTTATAAAAATACATACTTAATGCTGGCTGCAGCTTCTTTTTTAAACATGTCATCCAAACATTAAATATGTTTCTCAAATGTATTACCAAATGATACGATATATTTTAGTTTGGTTAAGCCCTGGCATACAAGCAAGGGTATGATAATCTCCCGGGGGCTCAAATGTGACGTAGATTAAGCACAGCCGGAAAAGTATTCCAACTCTTGATAATGTGTAATGTATGTAATACTTTTCGTACAAATTTTAGCGACAAAGCCAGTGGATATTGTCATTACAAGAAATTTTCTGATTTGAGCACTGCGCGTACCATTAATATCATTGTCATCTATTTCATACTCTTCGTCTGAACTCTTCGAAGTGATCGTAGTATCATAGGCGGTAAAATGGTGGTGATCGATTGATTTGTAGGTGCTAAACTTCACCCACTTGAAAGAACAGACGTTATCAACCTCATTACATCAAGAGTATACGACTCAGTCAAGGGGCTTCTGCCACCGCTGAACTCTCTGCTGAAACCTGCTATTTCTAACTCACACTACTTCTACGTAGAACATCCAACGCTCATTCAAAGGATGCGCTCCACAGTGGTAGATGCAGTAGATGTGCTGGACATCACAGTCGTAGATGTAGCAGGTGTGCTGAATTTTGTAGTTGTACATGTAGTAGATGTGCTGAATTTCATAATGTTAGATTAAGTAGATGTTCTGGACTTCACAGCTGTAGACGCAGTTGTGCTTTACATAATTGTGGTAGATGAAGTTAATGTGCTAAACTTCATAGCAGTAGATGTACATGTAGTAGATGTGCTGGACTTCATAGTGGTAGATGTAGATGTTCTGGGGTTTAAAGTAGTAGTAGGTGCAGTATATGTTCTGGACTAAATGAACCGCGTTATACATAAAATAACCATGTGCCATTGTGATGCAACTGAGGAAATCCAGATTCAACGATAAATACCTGCATTTAATTACAATTGCATGCAGGACAAAATTGCAGAACATGTTTCTTTACAAGGACATAAGTTATTAATGTATGTAACATTTAAATTAATTTATTTGCTACTAATTTCAGAACAATAAAATATCATGCTGGGTTCCTTTATGCTTAATATGGTTCAAATAGTGGTAGATGTACTGAATGGGCTGGTCCCCATTGTGACAGATGCAGTAGATGTGCAGATATTAATTGTAGTAGAAATATTAGAAGTGCTGGACATCACAGAGGTAGATGTATATGTGCTGGGCTATGTAGTACTAGATGCAGTAGATGTGCTGGACTTAATAGTGGTAGATGTAGTAAATGTGGTGGACTTCATAGTAGTAGATGTAAAATATGTGTTAGAATTCATAGTTGCAGATGTAATAGATGTTCTGAAATTCATAGTGGTAAATGTAGTAGATGTGCTGAATTTCAAAGTTGTAGATGTAGGATATATGCTGGACTTAATATTAGTAGCTGAATTAACTGTGCTGTACTTCATAGTTGAAGCCACTTTGAATCCCACAGCGTTGATGTATTAGATGTACTGGACTTTATAACGGTAGGTGTTCTGGACCCCATAGATGTAGGTAAATGTAGTATATGTGCTGGACTTAATAGTGGTAGCAGGCCTGGACCGCATAGAGCAGATGTAGTAGCTGTGTTGGAGCTCATAGTGGTATCCACCTTGGACCCCACAGTGGTAATTGTAGAACATGTGCTGGACTTCAGAGGGGTAGCCGCCCTGGGGTTGACTCTCAAGTTGTTATAAAATTATTTGGAATTGCCGAATTTCACCTACTAAATTTCGAATACTTTACTCTCAATGGCAGAATGGTATTCTTAAGTTGAAGTTCCGACGATTGTGATCTTATTGCTAGATCTTCCTCTGTTTTGAACTTCCAGTCACACTCCCGTGACAGACATCTGCGAGTGGAAAGGGTACTATGCTTGTTTGTCGCACTGAATGTACTCTCTGAAGAAAAAACTCGTTCGTTCAGAGGTCGTGCGCAATATTCGTACGCGCGTAACCGAAATTATAAATAAAATATACTTATATAATTATCAAGTAACGTGTTTTGCAATGGAATATTATTGCTTACAAATATATACAAAGTTTCTATCAAGAGCTATTTAATACGCAGAAAATTTTTATTAGATAAAAGGGGATGCTGCTCCTATGATGCCTCCATTTTATGAACATAATGACAGTGCATTTTTCTTAACAAGCTCGGCTGTTTACAAATATTAAATTGCTGCGTAAGATTGTATTTTGTTCCGTACTTATAGTAGGTATTGAAATTTAACTCACAACAAAAGGAGAGATAACAAAGAGGATATTTGTTGGTTCTAGAGCAGAATTTTCTATATATATATTTTTTTTGGTAAGTAAAATCATAGCAGGTCTACATATGGAACTTCGAATATGTACGTTATAACGATAACAATATTTATATTGTATCATGTACAGACGTTACTTTAAATGCGTATTTCATAATAAAATTAGTGCTTTGTTGCGATCGTATAACTGAAAATGAATATCCAAAGTACGAACACAAATTTAAAATACACGCAAAAACTCTGCAGTACTTTAGTGCTCTATTTCGTATTTTAAAAGAGCGAGGCTGTAGAAATACGCAGCAAAAGCGTCAAGGTTGCTCGCTTCAAGGCGTTACGGAACGACATCTTACCACCCCGAAGAGCATGTGAGATTTTTCAGCATGGAATAATTTCATTTTGGAGTTACTTTAATCCAAGAACTGCACAATGGAATGCATTACGAAATTTCGAGCAAATTCGCAATGGAATAATCTCGCAACATTTTAAGAATTGGCCCACTGGACCTCGTGGTGATTAACATGCTGGTACCCTCCACGATAAACTAACCTGGAGTATTGATTGACGAGCTGATCCCCGCAGTAGGCGTTGATGAGCAAGACTTTTAAATGGTTGCCTATCGAGCAATATACCAATTTCGCTAAGATGTATGACAGAAAATGTAGATATGCCAGCTATAACAGTAAATCCCGATAAACAGGGTACAACTTTCTCGTCTCCTTTAAATTGACAGGTAGGTATTTACACCAATCGTATTTTCTGGCTTGCACAAACTGAGAGGAATCCTTACAGAAAATTAATACAGTAGTTCGTGGTCCTTTGTTTAGCCTTCCAAGTGCTCAATATTTCCATACGCTAAGACATCCTAAATATACTATGCTTCCTCTAAGTAGAACCAGTACATGTTATTTTTAAAATGCAGACTGCTTGCACCAGTCCATTGCATCACCTTATAAATGCTGGGAATGAAATAAAAGAAATAAGGAACTTAATTGTGATAGTAAGGGAGAAGATAAAATAATAAAAAAACAAAATGCTGTCTTTGGGACTTAAGAGTGATAGTAGAAGAGTAAATAGCGATATAGTGGGCGGAATAATGAGTAGGTTCGCATGCAACAATACTTTTTCTTCATTCCTGTATCAGGTGGAATCCAATTTTCGACAAATATATTTACTAAAATAATTTTTCAATCAAAAGTTAACTGAGAAATTAAGTGTTTAGTTAATTATATTTCATTTAATTTTCTTAAATATTTTAGAAAAAAATGAGTTTTCCAAATTGCCAATACCATTCATTCTAGAGTGATAAAAGCATTATGTTGATCAATACGGCAGCAATCAGCACTAGTTCTAGAATGACAGAAAACAAAATGCCTGTAGAAAACAACATAGCCATCTGTGTATCCCAAATGGCATCCAGAAACAAGATGGCGACTTACTTTTCCAAGATGGCAGCCTGAATCAAAATGTTTCCCATTATGGCAGCAAATGTGAGCAGAGATCACAGACAAGGTTATAATAACTAAGGTCATCATAATCCAATATGGGGTCGCATATAACGCTCAGCTCTCATATTCCATGATCCAGAAGTCATTTAAGAGGGCGTGGTACATAATTCAACGCTAAAAGTACTATACTATAACTGTAGATTTCTTGAAGCCAATTTGCGAAGATTAAAGCATAGCAATCCTAGACAATAGTTTTAGCCAACGTTTTAAACAAAATTGTTCCCAGTGTTACGATCTTCTGGAGCTCAATCTCTGACGTCGGAACCTCGTGCAATTAACTACGGCGCAAGAGATCACGCGTAACGAATTAGTAATTTTTTGATAAATATTTATTCATAAAGTTGGCTAATGTCATTATCTAGGATTGTCATTCAGTATTTTATCCATATTGCGATCGAAACAAGCGTAGAAATAAATTGATGTTTTCAGCGTTCATATATCTACAACACACTCTTAAATATACTTTTATTAATGCTGGTATAGTTACCTATATTTTATACATCATCCGTGGTAGATGAAAACTAGTTATCTTTGCAGAGCACTCTATGGCTGTCAAATATTATGGTTCGCATTTTAGAACAATGGAATAAACGCAATGCGTAGCAGTGTTTGTCGTACGTTAAACTAATCAAAAGAGAAAGATAAAACAACCGGTATGTGCAAGAGTTTTACCACGCAATTACAGCTACATTATTAAATAAATATATTTATGCAGTACTTAATACATTATCTTCGTCGTTCTGAAGTCAGAAAGTCATTAAAAGTAGCAGGCAATCAGAAGGACGTAAGATTTATCTATACTTTTATAGTCAACGGGAAAATGCATTAAACCGTCTGCAAATGCATGAATATTTAATGAGTCTTTAAATTGCGAAGATTGGAAGAAAATTTAAAACTGACGAGGTCACAGCTGCTTCGGTATTCATAATTTGCGTGACAGACGTGGATGTGAGTGTGACGGTGACGAATCTGCTCATTATTCATTGCAAAGTCTCTCACGCAGATCTTTGCTCGCGAAGCTTCTATATGGAAATACATTTTTACAATATAACAATGAGACAAATAATCCCAAATGCACATCCTTGGTAATCGGAGTAAAGTAAATGTTTGCGGAACGAAACAGCTTGCTATAAGGTTGGAATTTGAGTCATAACACAGCTTTTCACCTAACAGTCTTTTTACTGAAAATGGTACTTAAGGTCACAGTCGTTATCCTGCATAAGACTAATAATTAATTTGTTAAGGTATATTTTACATTTTTCATAACGCAACAAATTAAACATTTTTCAAACACATTTAAATAATCAATAGAATTTGTTACTAGATAAAAATAATGGCAAGAAAGTTACGGAAGATACCACGACAGTCTTGGAAAAGTAAAGCTGCGTTTACTATTATTTCCATAAAAATGAAATCAGATCAAGAAGAAGCATTATTTACGTTTCTTATCGCTTTTATCCATTAATGGTTACTAACGGGACTGAAAAATATGAACTAACAAAATTTTATCGACTCATATTTTATAGAGAAAGATCATGTGTGCAACTCTTTCTCGGCTGTCGGTTTTCCAAGGCTATCCGATAACTTCATCACGAGGTCTTGATTTTCTCATTGAATCTTAAATACCTTGAAAACATAATACCTACTAAAATAAACTTAAGATTTAACTGAACTTCTATTGTATGTGCCAACATCATAAATGTAGAATACAAGTATTTTATTTAGAAAATGAAGCTATATTTGCTGGGTGTGGTGGGTTCTTCCATCTTCACATATTTCTGGACATAACAATCTGTTAACAAATACAAGATAATACTGGTAATTAACTCCGCTTAAAAATTTCACTGTCGTCTGTTCAGTGTTTATACAATTTCGTAAACAAAAAAAGTAGCAATTCAAATAAATAAATCATTTATTCACTTGTAAACAAATGAATCGTATTTTACTGAATACAAAAAAAAATGCAGTAAAAAGAGTAATATTTCGTTATGTTGTTACACATTATAATATTTATATTCACTAAGTGATTACGGCAAATCAACCATATTCGTGCCGCTCTCTTTTCAAACAGATTGTCTCTTTCAGTTAAAATTTGTTTAGTACCCACAGAGAAGATATAATTTTCGAAATGCGTAATACATTAGTGTACTTGTTGGATCAGATCAAATACCAGCATTGCATCAGCGTGACAGTAATACTTTCGCTGGAAAACACCAGGCATATCTCGCTCTTAACGTGTTGCAAATGTGTGCATTTACGAAAAGAACAAACAAACACTTCAAACGATTTCGGAATAGTAGTTTCAAAACATCACGTTAATTAGAAAGACCATTTCGGAGCCACTTAAAATGGCTAAAAACGGCATTTTTTTTATCTATTTTTATCCAAACATCTACTCGCGGGTGCCGTGTAAAACAACGATAGAAAATTGTATTGGTCTGAATTCAAATCTTTCCACCAATAAAAAGATAGAGTCACCATTGAAAGTGTCAGGCAGGCGAGTGTTCATCGTTACCACTGCACGCAGTTTCAGTGTCTTGCGGTAGAGTGATACTGCATCAAATCAGCCAGTCAACATCGCCCTTGGCGCCGTGCCTTACAAACAAATAACACACGGCCACTAGGCGGGCGCCTCAACAACTTACTTCATGCAGCTATCGCACAAGTGGATTTTACTGCTTTCCGTTAGAGCTCCAAAAGTTATTATTTTAATTTCGATGTGCACTCTATATGCAGTTATGCATCTGGAGCACAAACAGGTATTATGTTTCGGAAGCAATCGGGAAACTTCGGTGATAGTTGGAGTCGGTTGAAGACGGGATATAAAAACAGCCGCTGGCGTCTAACTCGCGCACTGTTGCTCGAAAACATGGCAAAATTAATAGATAGTGGCTCCTCCGATTCTCGCGACAAAGGAAGTTTTAAGTTAAGAGTGTTGGTCACATTAATTTTCGTCATTTATATCGGCACGTTTACATGTTTGTTTTGTAGACGTAAACTGTGTTTACTTTTCTAGTTTTGGCTGAACGCCATGACAATAAAATCTAAAATTATACGCGTTCGGATGTACAAGTAACGGAAACTGACTTTCTGAAATAAATTAATCAAATTTAAAACTACGCGTCATAACATACTTCAAGCAATATAAACATGCAACAAAAATATTGCACAATTATATTCAAATGCAAATTTTATCTTAATATGAACAATTTTCGTTATTTGTTTATATTTATTGCTATTAGTAGCATCTGACATCTAATATTATATTAAATTATTGTATTTCAATAAGATATTTGTTTTTGTACGTTTCCATAACACGCAAATTGTGACTTAGACATGCCGTAATGCTAAAGCTTCGAAAAGCTAAAGGATATTAATGCTAGTAAATAGTAGTCACAAGTAATATCTACGAAACAAACATGATCTCCAAGACTTCATTACTAATCGCTATGTCATGCTCGACCTGCTGTAATACATCACACGTACTAGTGATTCTTTCTCAAGAGGCAGGACACTGAACTGTGCGATGTTTTTAATACAGTACCTCCTCGCTCGGTTACATGCGTAAGCGTATGACAACAAATTGAAATACACACATTTCTATAAATATGTAATAGCAAAACAAAATACATTCCTTCCTCTAGATAGAGTTAAAATTTATTTATCACAAAAAGTAAATATAATGAGCACATTATTATTTGTCAGTACATATGCAATAAAAGCTTGTGTCGGCCAATCACAGTGACACATGCGCTATTCACTTTACAGTCCGCATCGAGTGCAGTCAATAGAAAAATCCTTTTATATTATTTGATATTAATATCTTAGTTCGGAAGTGCTTACACACTTTAAAATTACACACCTTAATTTGTTATTTAATATTATTCATTGTCATCAGGCACGAAATTAAAAATTCAAACACTGTGAAGCGTTCTTAAATTGCCTGGAAATATAATGTGATCGATTTGGCTTCCTCGTGTGACATAGCTAACCCATTTATTTCAATCAGGTTAGTTGTAATAAACGCTTGATTTTTAGTATTTTCTAAATATTTTAACGCTTGCAAGTTGTTGACAAATAGATTATTTGCTGTGGGAGGAGATCACTCATTATTAAAATCAGTGTTATTTAAAATTTTTATTTCTGCAGCTTCCTGACCGTACACAACTCTCACATACATTTAGTGCATACAGTAACTACGGTACAGTTTAGGTGAACATTTCTTAACTTGTTTTATGTTTTTTTAAGAATCAGAAATTTGGTAGATATGTTCACATTCGTCTCAACGGGATATTTATTTACGTCAATATATTTGACAATCTAATTAATAGGCCATTGTTTTAAACTATGTAACAAAGAAAATTTTGCAAGGGCACAGAAAACAAACATCTTAGATTTGAAGGTTTAGGTCTAGTGTACGTACTTTTATAAACTTAATTTAACTTTAGAAACCTAATTTTGTAATTTTTTAAAAATGGTTTAAGTATAGTAAACAATCCCAAATAACGGTATCCATATGTACGTTTGTTTATCAATAGCAGAAAATTTCTATCCAAAAGTATAACCTTTTTTTGTGAGAAAATTTTATATTGTTATATAGATATGCGATTAATATTAAAAAATCACGTGTTTTATATTCTATGGGAAATCGTTTTCACGAACGCTTCACGAACAATAAAGTTTGCACATGTGCTTTTAGCTGTCTTCATTAACTGCTGTTTTTCGTTCTGTGACGCTATTTGTTTATAATTCACAGTAACAGCAACACCAGCGCTATCTATCAGTTCTATTGTTAACTCATGTCTCTCGCTTGTGTCACTATCTTTCGATTGGGGAGCACGTAGGCAGACTTCAGTACAGTCTAACGTAGAAAGCTTCACTAAGAGCTGTATATTTCTGAAAGAACAGTTTATACAATGAGCAGTTTCGCTGAATTTCACTTCAGAACACTTTATACAAATAATTTTATTGAGAGGTAAGGCGCATAGTGTGTTGTTATAAATGCTGTTTTATGAATGGAAGTATTCAATCAGTTTTGCAACGCCCTTTTTATTTTCATTGGTCACTGAAGAAAGAGAGGAACTCTTTCAACACTTTTGGTTACGAGGAAACACCAGTAATTTTTTTTAGATCAGTTTAATTTAACCGCTCCCGTCTGGCACCCTCGACAAGAGTCTCTACATTCAATTAAAATTATAAGAATGCCTCGCAAACGTCTTCCGCGCCCGACACCCTCGACAAGAGGGCCTACATTAAATAAGAATTATAAGAATGTCTCTCCGTCGTCTTCCGCACCCGGCACCCATGACTAGGATCTCTAGATTCAATAAGAAACTATAAGAAAGCCTCGCAAATGTCTTCCGCATCCGGCACCCGCAACTAGAGTCCCTACATTCATTAAGAAATTATAAGAATGCCTCGGCAACGTCTTCCGCGGCGGCACCCGCGAAAATTACTAAACACGGCGACGGAGGAATGTCTGCAGCCTCGAGGACATTAAAACTACCCGCAACGTACTTCCGTCATAAGACGCGATAAACGGGGACAAGTTTATAACACATCGCGACTGTTTAAGAGGCACAAAAGGTGAAGAGGGGGCTGTCTGCCGCCACGTGACCAACATGACCCCATGTTGCTGCATGAGGGCCTGACCTACCGAGCTCGACTTTCGTAACCGCGACCACAACCAGCCTGCCCGGGTTATTACAAGGTGAGACATCATCAAACCACAACTATATATTAACTGGAATTTGTAGTTTGATGTGGTCTGAGCATTAATAAAAGTTCCTCCGCGTGCAAATATTAAGGGTGCTCTCATGGTTCCCAGAATCGCCATGTCAGTAATCTTAATTTGAATTATCAGATGTGTTTCGTAAACCTAACACATCGAGTCGGTGACAGAGTGCGTGAACTCCCTATATTAGCCACCGCGCTTCAAAATATCTCACACTCGCCCAGGGGGGTGTAACTTGGATAGCCGGAGTAGTTCCTTCATCAGGTTCAGTTGGGGACATAATGTGGCAGTAGCAACGTTCTACGTGCTCGCAACTGAACTGTAATAAATACACTCTTTTTTGTTTTAAAAATGGGTTATTAACATAATAAACTATTACGACTGTTGTTAAGTTACTGAAGATATTTGATGTGTTATAATTGGTGGCATTACACAAACTGACTAATTAGGTACACAGGAAAAAAAAACATGGCCATGGCGCTGTTGCACAACAAGTATCTGAATTGTTGAAATATTATTTTAGTGTTTTGAAGGTGGCGATTTTCTGTATGTTAAAACTGCCGAAACAACATAAAAAATTATCATAATTGTTTTGTGCCCAATTGTGTCAATAATGTCGGCGAGAACCCTGATTGTGTTCAGATTTCCAGAACGTACCGAAAGGTAAGTTTTTATCAACATATATTTTAACATATATGATTTTGCAAAATTTTATGTCTATGTTACTATCGAAAACAGTGCAACTGATACCTTAGCTTTCTGTAGTGGCAGCTCAATAAATCAGTTATATTCGTGACGTTAAATTGTTGATATTTGTTTAAAAGCTAGGATACGATGGACAAGATTTAATCACTGCATTAAAATGTGAAGAATAGGTACTCCTATTTATTTTAGAGGTATATCTCATTAATGAAAAAAGTTTCTAATGACGTTAATAGTAGTACTTCATAAAAAACTTCCAGTGATGTTAGTAGTAGTACTACGTACAATTTTTTTAAGGTTATGTAAAGTTAGGTTACCTAAAAATCTTAACCTAACTTATATTTTTTTTACATACGACTACTCCCAACGTCACTACAAATTTTTTCATTAATAAACTATACCTACCTCGAAAATCAACAGTTCGGCCTCTTCAGTTGTTGGAGTAGTTATTCTTCACAATAACCGACAAACTAATGACATTCCTAGCCAACATAATTTTTATATGCAGATGTGTAAACATAGCGTACAGTAAGGAATATCCTTCCTCACAAAAATAATATATAATACATTTTAGGGCCAATTTTATGTAGATTTAATTCTGCATGGATTTAGAAATGTTTCTATGTTGCTATTCAGTATTACTCGTTAGGCCAAAGTGTGGATCTTATTGTTCAGACCACTGGTACTTGCTAACTGTCTGGTGAGGGGATATACATATTCAGATGGAACAAAAACAATACTAACAGTTTTGGTAAAAAAATGCATCTTACGGCACGCATCACTACAATTAAATGGTACCTTTCCTCACCAAATGGGCGGTGAATTTGCATTTTAAAAAATCCATAACTGTCTCAGGGCCTCATTCATACCCTACATTTACAGAACTGTCCAGAGTGTTAACAGATTCAGAAAGCTCAATCGCACCCATATTTTACACAGTCAAATTGCTGGCCTAATTGACCTTGAAAGACCTTGCACAGTATTTTTTTTATTCTGTAGATCCATCAAAATCAAAAGTATCTTGGATGTGAAACTAAGCAAACAATAATATAGCACATAACTAACGTTTTAATAAAATTTTATAAAAACCATTAAACTTAAGCTAACAACGGATAATTAACATTACCAATTAATTATTTATTACTTAACATCAACATCATAATGTTTGATTTTCAATAGTTTTTATATAGATTCTATTTACCTAATGTTCAACAGATGATTATAAATTGAAATTACTCTGTAATTACATTGATCCAGGTTTATATAGATGACCATTATTTTTTAGGAGTGCTAAAGTAATAATAACAATCCAAAATTGGACTGCGCTCGAGGGCAGATCATTATCATAACGTCTCAAACATCTCCATTGCCCTCATAAACCATTCAACACTCTCCTCTGTTACCAGTTTCTCCTGCGAGACGTTCTTTTCCTTCACTGTTCTCTCCAGTATGAACTTTCTCCCCCGCTCCATCCTCCAAACTCTGTGGACCTTCACACTATTGTCCTTTCTCCCTCAATACAATCCCGTAGTCAACCTTACCTTTAACTTACCCAACCCTAAAACAGTCTGACGAGTCTCCCAACTCAATTAATGTTCCTCAATGACCTCCACTCCGTCTCCTTTAGCATCAGTGACGGTCTTAAATTTGCTTCATCCCCATCATTGTTTACACTGTAGAAAAATGAAGATTAACAAATTAGGCATATTATTAAAAAAATATGTTTTAACTATCTACATCTCTATGATGATTTAACAGTAATAAACTACATAATAGGTTCCCTGTATAATGCACACTTAAACAGTGGTAGCACTAGTATGTTGAACATTTCTGAAACTGGAATCATTTGTTGTGAAATTGCTGGTAGATATAGATGTTATGAAATGCATCGGAGACTTCAAGATATAGTGTCAGAGGGCGAAAGTGCGAAAGTGGGAGACTCATTATCGCAAGAGGGAGAGTTTACGTCCCGTGTGCCACATGCAAGCATACTGGGACCCTTGTTTATAATAATGGCAAATGACATGGGTGTGGTGGTGAGTGGCAAAATAAGATTGCTTGAAAATTACTGTGATTTGTATGGAGAGGATGGGTGGAAACATGTTGCAGGATTACACTACGATAACGAGCAGAAGAGAACAAAATAAAAATAAAGATGAGAAAAACAAATATTGTTAGGTTTACGAGGCAGAAGGTTAAGAGTACGCCTACATATGGGAAAGGCAGAAGATAGGACAGAATACCAGTACATAGCCATAATGATGCAGAGTGACTTAGGGTGAGAAGGCAGGTAGAGAGAGTGGTGTCCAAAGGGAAAAAGAGTCTTGGTATTTTAGGAAGGGTGTTAGTAGTGCAGTGAAAGAAAATGCATGTATTACAATGGTGCGACCGAGCACGTGGCAGCAGAGTGGGACCCACATGTGGAATTGGAGGTGAGCGAGATGGATAAGGTTAAAAAAACGGGCAGCAAAATATGTGAAGAATAGATGGAGAAGGCAAGGGCAGGCTGGTGAGGATGAATAGAACTTTTGGTCATCTGTGATGCTATAGGAAGTAGGGTGGAGCACATTGAAGGAAAGGAGAAGAGTGGAAAGTCAGGTCAGGATGTACAGGATGGTTAATGGATTGGAAGGCAGGGGAAAGTTAAGCTGCCTGTTAACTAAGGCATAATATAGAGGAAGAGGGAATAATGAGGTAATCCAGGTGGTGATGAGCTGAACTGAGCGGGGTAGACAGTCAATGCTTAAGAGGTAGGTGAGGGACTGGAATGTTTTTCGGAGGAGTTGGTGACAGGGATTGGTAGGTGATAAGAGCAGTAGGTTACAGTTTACTACCGGGAAGATGCTCATCTGGATTGTTTTATGCATTAATAGACAATGTGTCAATTGCTAGCTCAGTATAAATTATTTTCGTGCACTGGAAGGGTCTTGTTATTTTACTCTTATTTCCTGTTAGTAAGCATATTGGATTTATAATACTGCACTAATATACTTTTTGTAATATGGTTTTAAATCCGAAAAACAGAAAACAGATTAACTTAAAATTGGTGCATAGTCTATTGATGCTTAACACCATCCAATTGCAAGTTGTAGTTATTTTACATTTCACCATCTATAAAACCCAACTAGTTTTACAACTATAAAAAACTCCTACCATTTTTATAACATTTATAGTAATTATTGCAAGAAATTGTAGGTATTTGTGTTTTCAGAATTCTTATAACATAAGCTATGCATGTGTTAACTTATTGTACATTCTAGCATTGGCATGAGTCCAGACTACAAAATTGGATTTACCTCACATTTGATATTTTATAATGGTATTGAAAAGAATAAAAATAATTTGTACGTCCACGAATTTTAAAATGTAGTATTCCTCACTACATTACATCGACTAGCCAATGTGACCTTATTGCTGAAGTACTCAACGCAATAACTGTAGGCATATCACTTACACAACACAATATTACACATAATTAATTAACAGTGTGATCAAATTAGTTTAACTTTTCTAATTACAGTTTCTGTATACATAAATGTAACTAGGGCGTACTCAGAAACAATGATATCAATTGTACTGCGATGCCAAGGGAAAAACTAGTGTTCTGGCTCGGGCCTCAACACTGCCAACAAATATTTGTGTAAACAGTTAAAAATTATTTAAATTTACAAACCTTCATAACCCCCTCCCCATAATTCTCCAAATCATCTTACAAAATATTCGTCAATCTCACAGACCTAACTGTCTTCCTCCCCTCTCTGTTCACTACCACACCATCTCAATCTTTTCATTGTTGTTTCCTCTCCCTCGATACGCTCTTTTATGAAACAATGAACCCTCCCCATTCTTCTTCACAATTTACCCCTCTGTATAATTTAACCAATGTTTCCACTCTCTTCCTTTAGCTTGTAGGTCTCTATCCCATTTTCTTCCTCACTAATGGTCTATAATTCCCTTCCTCCCTACCCTTCTCCACAGGTTGCTTTTTCCACTTAACCTTTGCCCAGCTCGCTGCCCTTCTTTGCACCTTCGACTGCTCCTGCACCTCAGCCTTCACTTATGGACCCCGTTCTGTTGCTCTATGCTCAAAACTGGGAAAACCAACGTGAAATATGTCTTATCCTTGACCTCTCACCTAACTCTCTTCGTTACCTTTCCCATCATTCCCAATACCCCTCTCCTTTCCCTAACCACTTTCTATCTGGTTGCTCCTCCTTAAGGTCACCCTGCTGCACCACTCCTAGGTACTTGTATTCTGTCGCGTTCTGTACAACTTTTAATTTCATGATGGCCGAAAACCTGACAGAAATTGGTTCTTGAATTATGGTTATTATACAGAGTACTTAGGTTACAGATTAAATAACCAATGTGTATTGTAAATGTATCCTGTGTTTCTCTCTAGTGATAAGGTTCAATGTTTATGTGGAAGGTCCCATGTCTAATTCAATTTATCTGTCTGCTTCAGAATAATGAAATGACTTTGTTATGTCTCAATTTGATCCAGAACTTCCACCTGTCGCTGATGTTAATGAAGCCCTGAGCATGGTGGAGCAATTGACTGAGTGTGGTGGAGCAATAACTGAGCAAGGTGGAACAGTGGTAAAACACTCATCTACATTCAAGAGAGGGTTCAATATCTGGTTCCGGCCATCTTCATTTCAATTTTGCAAGGTTTCCTGAAATCACAAATGTTGGGATGGTTCCTTAGCAGGCCTCGGCCTACTCCTACCTTCATTTAACCATTGTACCTATGCCAAGATCTTGAGCTGTTCGAGGGCACCACAAGTCGCCAAGTGTACAAAATAAATACAGTTTGTTTGTGTGAATCACTTCGGCACTTCAGAATTTGCTCAGTTATAGAAGACAAAATTATATCGTCCACTAAGAGCTTTATGTTGATTGGGAATGAGTAACCCCAGTTCACCTTCTGTAGAAACCAGTAGTGCTGAATCTCCTAAACATGGCTACAAGTTTCAGTGACACCAGTACTAAGTGAGCTCGGAGAGTACTGTCCTATGGGGATATAAAAAGTACTCGCTTTTAATATTATTGTGTTTTTCAGCTGGTTTACTAAGACGACTTAGCAGTACAATGGTGTATAGGTCTTTAAACTTTAATATTCATTAAGATGAAGACCTAGCCGAAAGGTCAAGATGAAAATGCAGTCATTTAAATGAAACTGTTGTATGTACATTTGTTAAGTTTTCAAATATACTGAATTAAAGAACAGTTTCTGAACGTTAAGATGTTAGAAACTACATACATATATAACCTCAAAACTTTATTGCCAAGTTGCAATATAATGTTTTCTAAGGTAAATGACATATTATTTGATGACAGATCAATTTAAGTACCCTACATGGTTTAGATGAACCCAGGCAATGAAGATTTAGGTTGGTTGAAATTATAAAATATCCTACAACTGTTGCGAATATTTATTGTTCTTAAAATGTGAATAAAATATTTAATTGTATTGTGTCAGCTAATTGAAGCACCATCCAATGTTTATCTTAAGACTTGGTGAGATTATAGCCTATTGACCGTATCTGCAATATACTGATGCATAAATAACTTAAATTATAATTCGAAATGTTTGTGTCCCTCTGCTCTGCACGCAAACGGCAAATCAAATTGAAGCTTACATAAATGATTAACTTTAAAACAATGTATTTAATAATTAAATTACATTTGCCTAGTGTTAGAAGTGGCAAGGTTTTAACTTCCGAAATACTCACGGGAAAAGTTTTCTAATTCTGGATCAAGTCCATGAGCATACGACATTCTCTGGCACTAGATTTATGCTCAAGTGGGGATGATATTAAAGCAACTTTATGATGGATGGATGGATGGATGGATGTTGTAATCCAACATGTACTAGAGGTACTATGACATAGGAGTTAAAATGTTTTAAATTTTATGTAATATTTAATATACATACAACCATCATACAGTAGGCAACAACTACCGGAAGATAAGTAGAGATACAATAGGAGGTGTTTACTACGTAGTGAATAGTAGTTATTAAACATTCGTGTTAAAACTAGCTAGTTGAAGAAATTCAGCAGACAAAACTTGTTTAGTAAGTGGTCACATAGTTGGGTCGCCATGAGGAATATTCAATAATGGTCTTCATATTTTACCAAAGTAAAATAGCAATACTAACGTCAAACTTGTTTCTTTTGTAATATGTTAGTTCATTGAAAAGAAATGAAGTGTATTTTATATGAACTGCGATGAGTGGTATATACGTGAAAAGGGAGGGGGCAGGTAGCCCTGTCTGCCCCTTAATCTTTTAAAGCATAGTTTATACTTAAAATGCATTACATTGTCTTAAAATTTGTTTATGCTATTTTTGGTTAGAAAAAGCCTTAAATAACAACAATTTGCGTCTTAAAATACAACATTTTTTATAGGAACTCATGGACCCCCCGTTTTTGACAACGGGTGTGAGTATAATTTCCGTCTAAGACATGCTCTCAAAAAAAAAAAAAAAAAAAACAGAGCTGGACCTGCCCCTGAGGGTGATGTTGAATTTTAACTTCAACTTATTTCATAAAGAACACAATGTATGCACCAGCCACAAGAGTATACGTATTACTTGCACCATTTACCTGATTGAATATAAAAAAAAAAAAACTATTTGAATGTATGGTTAAAAAACAGTTACTCGTGATATTAACGAAAATTGTTGAATCCTGTAAAGCTGTATACTGGGACATTTGTTTGGGTAAGTTAATTCTAATTTATGTATTACGCCCTTATACGCTGTAAATTTTTTTGTACTTTTACAAAAAAATCTTTGAAACCCCAGTTGCCAAAGAAATTCCTTGTAAAACTACTATGGTTGTCCTTGTAATAAAATATAAAGTATATGTTTGTAAAATTACAAGGAATAGTTTTGTATTTGTACTTTCAATAAGTAAAAATATATATTTAAATGCTTATTTGACTTCATAATTAACACTGAACTTATTTAGCAAATAACTTTTGAATAGAGGACGTTTACATGAAATTATTTTAAAAAATAAACAATGGAGGTGTTAAGTTTTGCACCACTCTCCCATCCCTAAGCTTCCACGCACCTTACCCCTACACCACTGTGACTTTTACACAATTCAGTCTTTATTTATATAAAATAGATTTACAGTTCACTAATAATAACAGTTTAATAATTTAAAGCACGCAGTTAACATAAACATCCACTTTATTCCAGAAGAATGCTTTCCAGAGTTCATGATATTTGTATAAGTGATTTCCGGCGAGCCTATGATTTTGGTAGACTACGCATTTTTTCTAAGTTTATTTTACAAACACTATCCTTTTAACATTACAAACTAATAATTTTAAAAGGAAAATGTTTCGACATTTACAAAAGTTAGTACAACTAGAAAGAAGTGCCGTATCAAATTTTACAAAAAAAAATTACAGGTGCAAAGAATTTCTTTGTAGTATTACAAAGTTTACCTTTGTAACTTTATAAACTAATGATTTCACAAAGAATATCCTTGTACTTTTACAAGACTTTGTTAAAGTACGAAGAATATCTGTGTAAATGTTACTAATTTTTTTAGAGTGTACCGCTATGAAAGTCAAAACCGCAGTACTTAAGGGTTGAGAGTACACGAAACTGGAAGAATGCATATGTTACCGCAATATTCTTCATATATTTGAAAGTTAATTCTAGACAGGACAATGCCAAAATGGCTCCTAGTAAGCCTCGTTATAGCTTATAATATCATAGAAATAATTACTTGGTTGCATATAATCGCAGTTTACTTAATAATTCTGTATACACTATTTCTCCCTTAATCTTTGATTATTTAATTTTAAACAAGTATCACCCTCGTAGATGACAAAGGTTTCAATATGCGTTAGTTTAGTGATCTGTAAGTAAGAATTAAACTGTAAGTCAGTATAGTTCTGTTTTTTTATATGTGGCTGTGAAAAAAATAACAGCATTAATAAACACATAACTACATTGCACCCAAACAAAATAAAAGTACATTATTTAGATAAAAATCATATGACAATTACAATATCCCAACTGTCATGAATAGTAAGGTGACTAATACTTGAAACAAAATATTAGTTAGATTCTATCCTGATCAAAAGTAAACATTCAATTGAAATGAATTTAAAATAAATACATTTTATTGCATACAGTCCTTTTATATACGTAACGAATCTATTTAGTCAGTAGGCGAGGGTCGAAATCTGATATGATAGATTATCGCAAATGGTTTTACTCACATTCATATTCTGCTCAACGTATTTGACTCCGTGTCAAAACTAAAATTCTACATTAACTTTACCGTACGTATGTTATGCTTTCTACGAGCTTGATTTTACCGTACTAAGATAGTAGATGTGAATAAACATATTTCAATTTACTGCAGTTAAGTTATGTTGATCTCAATGAACGTATATTCCAGGATATCCTCTGTTATTTGATATAATCTTTCCTAGCCAAGGCTCAGTGTGTGTGTGGTGTTAATACACTTCATAACACCATTCCTACAATACAGCTATGTGGATTTCTGTCACCGTATTTTATACACATTTCTTGCGTACGGAGTCCGGGCTTGTAATATTCATCGAGGTAACGTGTTCTTACTTCTGTGTGCTCTCATTTTCGCTCACGGAATAAAAATTAGCAAAAATTAGAATTCAATACTGAAGCTGAATATTAATCATTTTGTCTAAACATGACAGTTAGTACAATATGGCTAGGATATTTTCTTGCTGTTAAAGTTTGGTAACTAAGAAAATCATGTCCATGTAAGCAGTTTTTTTTTTCGTTCCCACACAACTTTCACTGCATTCGCCTTCTTACTTCTTTTCAACGAACGATATTTTCTTTTTCTAATATTAGATACTACAATCAAGTCATAAATGTAAGACGACAAAACATGTTTCTTGCAGCTCAAATACACGCACAGGTCAGCGTGATTATTTACAACGAAGCGCACGCTTTCTACCGCCACCGCCCCTCAAAGAGTTCTTGAAGCCATTACTCGTAACGCCACACACCTGGGGGTCTATGTTCGAAATCGTTCGGGTTCTTTGTCTATCGGAGACGAGTCGAGTGGTTTAACTCGCATGCGGCTCTGCGTGTGCGAGAAGTGGTATGCTGGAAACACGTGCCCATGGGGACCTATGCTCGAGTTTCAGTCGCATGCGAGCACGGGCGTCACAACCACACAACCATAGGGGCCGGGAGGGAAGGGGGACGTGATCTCTTATAATACGTCTTTTCATTTCGCCGTCTCCAATATATACAGGTTGTTTCTTAACTTATATTACAAACTGTAGGACGTGATCCTTTATCACAAATAATATATAGTTTCACAATGAAATTTTTGTCTACTGCAATTCGTAAGACAGTTACTCACATTTGGAAATTTAACTTTAAATAGTATTTTTGCACAATATTGGAAATGACAAGGAGTTAATTATCAACTATGTGCACAGTGTTTAGTGCTGAGATCTTCAACGCATCAAGAAGCCGCTTTTTAGAACTCTCCTCTTCAAGAAATTAACACCATCTCATTGAGTGTAACTTCTGTGGCAAACATTTCATGTTCATTTTATGAACAATACATACCAAGAAACATAAAAGGTCATATTTTATTTTAAATAATTAGAATTCACCGTTTACAAGAGATAAATATTATAAATAATCAGATGCTGCAGTAGCATTGTTAGCACACAAATTTCTGTATCAAATAAATTCACACGTGAAACATGCCAATGATGATGTGTGATAGGCATGCCAGTGTATGGTGTTGCTTGAAAGTAAGTTTGTTGAGGTTTACTTGGTTGAAATACGTGATATAGTTCTAAAGAACTGTTGCATAGGATGTGTTTTCAAAGCGCAAAATGTATTTACAAGCATGCTGTGTGCAATTATATTGCACGTTTTGCCTACATTCCAGGTATTGTATTGTTGGCACAGATACACTAGAATGCATTTTATAGCAAATGGTATGTTCTAATGACTTATAACATGACCTTGTATGATGCTCAGGAAGTACTGCTCAGAAAAGCAACACGAAATGTTCACAAAACCCAATGCCACAAAAGTTCTAGTCAATAAGAGGGTGATCACTCCTGTTTTTTTCATTAAGGGAGTTTTAAAGAGCAGTTTCTGGGTTTGGTCGAAGATCTCTACAACACTTATCATTGTGCACAGAATTGAAAGTTAGCACAATGTTGTTTCCAAAAATTTGTCAGAATACAATTTTAAAATTTATTTTTCAAGGATGAATGTCTCCCTTATAAATTGCGTTATAGGCAAAAATGTCATAGTGTAACAAGCCTATACCTCATTTTTGATAAGAAATCATCTCCGAAAGTTTTTAACATAAGCTAAATAACAGCCTGTATATTGAGTTTCGTAGTAGTATGAAACATACTAATTCCGTGATCACTTATATATGTTTATTTGACAATAACCTCGTTAACAAGCCTGTGCTGTAATGACTTTAAAACTATAGATAAAATACATTTGCTGCACATATTGGCGTATATAGTCCATTCGTGATAAAATTAGTACTTTTGAAATAAATCTTTGTGTAGCATTTCACACATGAAAGCTCGGTTATTTGTTTCCTGTAAAGTTAGTTTAGAATTAGGTGAGTAATTTTGTGTTGTAATGTCTTACTTACTAAGTTTACAGTGACGTAATTAGAGCTACCTCAAGTGCTCACCACTTTACTGAGAATGGACTATATTATTCGAAAAAGACTACGCCCAACAAAAAACTGTTTTTTTTATTTGTGTGTGTTGTTATTGTTATTACTTAAGATCTGTAGATGCTAAGCTTAGTAATATTTTTTAAATTAAGTGTAGGCTATGTTTCGTGAAGTTCAGGTTGTGTTGAAATTAAATACAGAAGATTTTATAAATATTTTGAAAGTGTAAAATTTTAATTTTTTTTCAGTTGAAGTGTCTGCAAGAAAATATTTCTACAGTTTTGTATGGTTTCCTCCATTACGTCATTATTTCATTGCGGGCAGTTTCTGTATTATGCCAACGCTAAATGTAGTAAGAATGACAAAGTTTAAAGATATTTTTTATAAAGTTCACCTGTTAAAGTTCGGTGAACTTTTACTTAGATTTTTGGCAGGCTTCAAGTATATATGTGTGTGTGTGTGTGTGTGTATATATATATATATATATATATATATATATATATATATATATATATATATATATATATATATATATATATAAACTAGTGTGATCAGGCAATACTATAATAACAGTAAATACAAGTTTTTATTACGTTAATTTTTTATGTTATGTCGAACATTCTTACTGCTACTGCAGATTGCAAGTTTAACATTCAGGTTTCTCCTGGTGTTTAAATTCATTATTTTGTGGTGTGTATAGGGCTCCAACATGTACATATTTTAACTGTTTCTTTTTCTTGTAAATCTGTTCGCTTAAAAGAAATTTCAAAACTAGAAAATCTCTATTTCAACCAGCTATATAATTAGCATATTTTAGGAATGAGAATTGCTTAAATAACCCAATTTTGCATCTTGGAACCCCAAAATTTTCCGGGCGAGGACCCCTGGAACACCCGCTTTCTTTTGGAGATGGGTGTTACTCAACAATTAAATAAATTTCAGTCCCCCCCCCCAAAAAAAAATATGAGCCTGCGACGCCCACGCATGCGAGTAGGAAGCTGAATAGTGTTTAGGTGAACGGAACGCAGTGTTGGAATGCTGGGACCATTCGAGTCGACTTGGAGCGTTCGGAATGGAAGTCGAGTGGTTCAAATCGAGTAACTTGGCCGTTCACATACGACTGTGTGCACAAAATCATATTGCGTGTTTCAGTTTTACTTTTCAGAGAGTTTAGTATTTAAAGATTTAAAACAAAATCGAAAATTCATTCAATTCAGTATAACGAAATCTAATTTATCAAGCAGTTGTGAGTCTGATATATGATTAAGCTAGTCTTCAGCATTTATAAAGTGTCATAAAGACCTAGTTTGGAAGTTTATTTAGGTAAGATATAAACGTAATGTTTATATAATATACATAAAATGCAGAAACATTTTCGTAAGATTCCAGGGCTAGCTAAATTGTCATTATATTTAACATTAAAAATTTACAAAATATTTAAATATCCTGAATTTCATTTGAGAAAATTCTTAATTTCAAAGCATAATATTAAATGCATATGCAAATTTAAACTATAAAATTGTAGGTTAAGGTTAGCCTGACGTAAATAACATTATAACTAATTATAATTTTCAATTAAAACACGATTCAAAAGATTTGTCAAAATAATTTCACATTTTAAAAGTGTGTGCATTGTAACGTCGTAGAAAATTTTTTTGATAAAATTTACTACACTTTCCTGGAGTTAGTTAATAATTATGATAATATAAGACTTTTTAATCTCGCCAAATATATTTTTTTAACAAGTGTCTTGGAACGGTTAAAGTAAAGATATAGTAGCTTACCAAGTACGTAGTTCAAATAATTATTTTTACATTAGGGGCGATAGTTGTAGTGAAATATATATTAGTGCTGCTATCTTTCAATGTCCTACGTGCATGTCTGCAGCTTTGCTTCGTGGTTATTGGCTGCGTGTCTTGTGTAGAGGCGTCACTTATTTGACTGTGCCAATCATAATAAGGTTACTGCTCCACCACACTTCTGTTTTTAGCGAGTATAACGCCAAAACGCTGAGAGATATAAGAATCCATCACTGACCACGAAGTAGAACTGAAGGTGTGCACGTAAGTCATTAAACCACGTTGGTTCAATAATCGCACACTAATGCCGATGCAGCTGAGTTTCAGAATATTCTAAAGTTTAAAAATATTTTGTTTGTAGGTCTACTACCTCGAAAATCCAAAGTCGTTAGTTCATTATATGTTTTTGTGGTTTGAATACCTATAATTTTTACACATATTAAATTTAAATGTTTATTTATTTATGAGTATGGTTAATTTTATACTTGGATTTTGTTCGTGAAATTTTATTCATAAATATTTTAATAAGGCACGTTGATATTCGAGAACCATTATTCAGGCTAAATGATTTTAAGTCTTTCAAATATACCGTTTCACAATTCGAGCAAATGAGCGTTCACTGACAGCGCTGGTGCACTTCTCATAATTTGTTACAGTAGAGTGCTGTGGACTATTCAACGAATACTCTTGTGGTTCGAACCTATTTTATTTAGCTGTGTTTAAGTGAACAACAGTGCCTGAATGTAACATATCTCAGTGACGAGTTGGTTGTCCGCAAACATCTTAAATGTCGGAGGGGCTTCACACATGAAAGGTGACTTGTAGAATAAAAGCTAGGTTCGGCACAGTACGATATGTATTAGGTGAAGAACAGCTTCTGAAGTGGTGAGTTCACCAACAAATTTAATTGTTTTATTATTTTTTTTTATTTTTGATTGGTATATGGTTATTTCGCAGATATACAGTGGGCCTATTTTTGCTGTAATCAGAATTGTTTATCTTCATAGGTTTCTGTGTAACCACGTAACAAAGTCAAAATTTAATAAAAAAAGTATTATCCTAATATGAAAAAGAACAGACTTACCGAAGTGAAATCGTTCACACTGAATAATGGTGTCTTAGTCTACGCCAAGATATGCATAAAAACCTCAATACATTTTTTTTTTTGTATTTTTTAAGTTTCAGAAAATTCGAATTTTTTTAAATTTTTAATTCAGTTCTTTATTTAAACAAAAGCAAGTTAAATGCTGTTTTAAACATACCTTGGCGTAGCCGATGGTACCGTTCTTCAGTGTTAATTATAATTCGTTAAGTCAGATGGTTTTTATTTCTAGTAAAAACAGTTTTATGCAAATTTAGACTTTGACATGCCATTATACAAAATCTGCAAAAGCAACAAAATTTTCATTACGGTAAGAACAGTCACAGTATTTTTTTTGTAAAATTTACCATACATCTTAAGAATATAAAAATTATTAAAATAATTAAATTTTTCGGTTAACTTCCCCTTAACGCCTCAATTTTTATCACTTTACACCACATCTGCGCAAAGAGTTAAGCCTAACATTACTGCAATTTTATTTACAACAGGTGACTTCAATAAACTCAAAATCTTACTACAATATAGTACGAATTGACATCTTTGTTGTTTATTTAAAAATAAAGATTCTTATTTCTTTAGTAACTTGATTTATAGCGGACATATTTCCAACCATATGTCCCGCATTGTAAATGCGTCATATTACTGTACCTACACTACAAAAAAATTTCTATCTGCAAACTGTTGTTTCCTTTCATATTTCTTTGTACTTACCATATCTGTTACTAACAGAGCAAATTTTTCAAGACTCAAAATATATTTCTGATATAATTTTCCTGATAATAGCATGAGGAGAAATTAAAAGTAGTCATTCAACTGAAAATTCAATGAACTGCAGCGAACAGCAAATTAAATTCAGCTGGCGTATTAACTGTAGTTTTGTACAATTTGATCGTTTATTGACAGTAATAACATGTACAAAACCATTTAAAACGGAGCTAAATTATTTTAAAGTATTATATTCAACTAAACGGACAAGACTAGTAATTTTAAAAAATGTGTCAAACAAAGGCTCGAACCCGAAACACGTACTACGTGTGCGACATAACACGCGCATTTTGCCACTTTTTTAAAATTTTTTTTTCACGTTCTTTTTACTGTATTAATGAAACACGCCTATACACACATTATGATACACACAGTAGAAACACATAATATAATACATACATTAGAATACACTCTTTATAATACACACATTATAACAGTCACATCATGTACGTCCATGACCCATATTAGCGTGACACCACGACTGCTATCGTCTGCCAACACGCCGTGAGATGGGTGGTACAATCCTAGAACCCAAACAAATATACACCATAGTGTCGTTCTAATATGTTACGCTGTAGGAAGTCCCATCGTCCTGTGCGAAGTATTTGGATGTAGTCACTAAGCGTCATGGGGGAGTCCTGGACAGCTGTGATAAGAATAGTGTGTGCGAGGAACCAAACAGCCGCCCGTTGTCTAATCTTTGGGAAGAGCTTAAATCGAAGATCTACGATGTGGAAAAAACACTCTTCTGATTATTCACCTGCATGTTAGAGACTGCTTGGTATTGCACGACGCACTGTGTGATTGCATCGATGTCCTGTTGCGACCGTAGGATGCAGGTGACGTCACCAGCGTAAGTCATGAAATGTAGCAAACCTCGCCCTAAAGGAGATGTTTCCATGCGCTTATGTAAGAGACGTAGAAAAGGTTCTAAACCAATCGTGAACAAAATCATGGATAAGGGACACCCCTGCCGGACTGATCTCCGAATGGGAATGGGTGGCGTGAGGTGCCCATTGATCTGTATCCGTGGGGAAATATCCTTCAATGTCATTCGCACCCAGTCTATCACCTCGTGTGGAAAGGCGAACGTACGCAGTACTGCCAGAATGAAATCGTGATGCAGTCTGTCGAATGCTTTATGAAAGTCTAAATTGAGAAATGCACCAGTATTTTTGTCAATATTGGCTTGTAGATATACATTGTGCAGTGCTGTGGCACTGTTGAGTATTGTCCGCCCAGGGATCGAGCAGGTTTGCCCTGGACATATGATTTGCCCTAGGACCTATCAGATACGTTTAGCAATCACCCTGATTATTAACTTGTAGTCAGTGTTCAATAGAGTTATCGGCCGGTAATCTTCAACGGTCTGCAGGACTATGAAACCCTCACGTTGTGATTTGGCGAGTGATTTAGTGCGAAGAACGTCCCGTATCATATCTCCAACAGCCGGTCCTATTTTGTCCCAGTAATGTGAGTAAAACTCGTATGGGGGTCCATCCGCACCAGGAGATTTATCGTGAGGCAGCCTTTTAATGACGTCCAAGATTTCTGCGTCCATCACTGGAGCAACCAACCTGCCAGCGCCCTCCTGATCAATCCGTTCTGTGCAGTGTGAAAATACTCCCGTAAGCAACCCAGCCCGTATGTCTTCTGGTGTAAATAACCGTGAGTTTTTATTCTGTGCAGGTCTTCGCGATAGAGTGTTTGACCTATATGCACTACCCCGTCTTGGTCACTGAGTTTGGTAATGGCTAATTGGCCATGATGGTGCTTTTGCTTGCACGTCATATATAGGCTCAGGGTTTCTCCCGTTGCGATGGATACGTCTTTAAGCAGAGCAGACTGAGCAGAAAGTTTTGCCACTTGCATGTCTAGTATCTTCTGTTTTACCGCTCGGATGCGGTCAAGAGGGACTGGATCGTCTTCAGCTGACTGTTGCCACTCGTATAAAATAGTCTCGCAGAAAGAAAACGTTTGCGCACGCTGTGCTGCTATTTGCCGCGAGTGTTTCATAAAAAATGTCCGTATTTTATGTTTGACATATTGGTCCCACCAGGTGATCGTAGTCGGATACTGACGTCGGCGCTCTATCCACACGCTCCATTCATTTTGAAATTACTCTTTAATGTATGCATGACGTAATAACTGAGTATTCATTTTCCAGTATCAGCGTCCCCGCCTCCATACAGATGTAAATTCCGTGTGCGTGATCTTGACCATATGATGATCACTGATAGCAATGGGGAGGACGGTATATGACGTAATGTCAGTCTTGTGTTCAGTATAGACATAAAACCTGTCCAGCTGTGTTTTCGAATTCGCTGTGACACGTGTGAAATGCGGTTTCTGACATGGAACAATATCTGTTACGTCCAGTAGTTTTATGTGACGTACAATCTCCAACAGCGGCGAATTTATCGGGTAAGATCCACCTTCGTGATCGATTGGGGCTATGATGCAGTTAAAGTCACCACCGAGAATCAATCGACTCCCACCGCAGTGTAGATAAGGGACGATGTTCGTAGTGTAAAAAATGTCTCGTTCGCGCTTCGCTTGCACACCAGAGGGGGCGTAAACTTTTACTAGACGGACATCCTGTATGTCGCCAGCAATCACTCGACCAGAAGGTTGACGTAAGATATTGGACATTTCAAACTCAGCTCTCGTGACGAAAGCTGTACCGGAAGAATGGTCACCAATGTGCACGTATAAATTCATATTCCGGAAGAAAGGAATCACTTCGGGAACAATTTCTTGCAAAAATAAAACATCTATCGCTTTAAGGTACATGACATGTAAGATTTATACAATTTTGACGTTTATTGAGACTCGACACATGTTCAGGGTAGCCAACGTGTGGACTGTTATCATTACTTTTTGCGTATACCCTTGCCGCCGCTCAGGTTTTTAACAGATGTCGCTCGCCGGGTTACATCAAGAGCTTCCAGGCGGCTCGAGCGAGAACTCCATGGTCGGCTGTCACTCGCTTTAACTTTCAAACTGTCCTGCCTGTGACCACCTTTAAGCGTATCTGTCATGTCCCTGTTACGCTTACCTTTAGTAGGCGAAGCCGTGGTCGTCTAGATTTCCTGTGAGACGCCGGCCACCACCAAGGGTGGCCCTTGCGGCTCAGGTGATATCGCCCCGTGACTCGCTTGCGCCTCATGGTACAGCGACTCTCCTACGTCCTGCGACGGTGGTGTGTGCAATTGTTCACTGAAGATGAGCCCCTCTTGAACCACTGGCAGACACGCTGATCCCCGGACGGTGGTCACTGTCTTCCGCGGCGGGTTGTATGTTCATGGAGTCGTCGAGGGCATTCTAGTCAACGTCATCCGCCCGTGTGGCTGAAATATCGTCACCTATCGTGGACAGGATAATGTTAGTGGCACGTGGGGAATTCCGCCGTACATCAGGTCGCTCATCAGAACCCTTGGCGGCCCCATCACCGCCATCGTCGCATTGGTCCTTTAATTTGTCAACGTGATGTGTGGTAGTGTATCCCATCGGCACGTCAGTTGTAAGTATCGCGCCAAGTGAACCATCCTGTTTCATATGTTCGCCTGGAGGCATTTGCGAAGGTTGGGTAGGCCGAATTATTAAATCAGAGGTACCAGGGACAGACTCTGGAAAGTGTGTATTGAATGCACTGCCGGCGACAACCTGACTGAAGCATGCCTTTCCCCATCTTTGTATACTTCGCGTGTCCTTTGCCTGCAATGTGGGGCATGAGACCCGTTCATGACCAGGTTGTAGACAATAGTTTCATGTTCGTGGTTGTCCGGGGTATATTGCGACCCCGTTTGCATCGTCAATGTTTATGTATGAGGGGATATCTTTGTCGATTACCATACGTGCAATGCGCGCCCCTAATTTGACGTGAAACTTATACTTTGTGCCCCAGAATTCGTCTTGAAGACTGATCACACGACCGTGTCGTTGTAAAAGTGACAGGAGTTTGGAGTTGTCAAGTTCTACAGGAAGGTTATTGATCCTTACCGGCCGGATGTTGTCGATCGCAGGTTCAATGGTGACAAGTGTCCGCTCCCCGCTGTCAGAGTAGAGATGGGACGTTCCACTGGTGTCCTGCAGGATGTGGTCACACAGCTGTTACGAAACCAATTTCAGGAAAACACAATGTTGTCGACCATCTAGTTGTACCCCTTCAAAACTGATCCTCGCGGACGTGCAGCGACGTAGCAATCCAATCGTGGATTTCCATAGCCGTCGGGTGTTTGTCAAAAGAAATACGTAAAGTATTAACACGCATTATCACTGGAAACGTATAAGAATGACTAGTACAGAAGCATACACGAAACCACGTGTGCGAGCGTACCTGTTTAACACCGGAGACCACGCACTCCGCCGGGTGACGTGCACACGGTGAGCGCTGTCTCGATACTGCCACTCAGCCATTATTTTCTTCTACGTGATAGCAACAAACGGCTTGATATCTAAGAAACGTTGTTTTTTTCCTTGTTTTTCATTTAATTACTTTATGTTGTGAAGACATATACATTTAATCACCGTTTTGCTGTTATTCGGTTTCTAGAGCAAAATTAAGCTCTATTATTAACATTTGTTTAAAAAAACTGCGAATACCACACATAACTACATCTTAAACTGTCGAAGTGTAGTTTTGGATCTCGACGACTGCCAAGTTTGTGCTTGCACGTCACTCGAGTCGAATTGTGAAAACGAATACGGCAGAAAACGGTATGCTCCACTTTCAAGAGCTCGTATAAGGAATTAGTGTACTGAGTGAGAAGCGGCAGCCATTGAAATGAGTCGGTTGTAATGAAAACAGAAACAATACCAAAAAAAATATTACAATTATAAGAGCTACGGATTTAAAATAAAACTACAAAAGAGGAACATTATATGCGACAATAATGATGCGTTCATTGTGGCTAATTGCAACGCTTCGAAAAGCTGCTTGCTTGGAAATGTTTTATAATTTATTTTTCGGCGAAACCCTCCCTGAAGACCATTTTTTAATTTGACGAATATGGTTTTAATTTGCGAAACACAAGGAATTTTTAATTTCTTAATTATATTCGGCAACGATATAAGGCGAGAGATTATTCCCGTTAGTTACACAGGGCTAATACAGAATGTTCTTTAAATATATGCAGCTACTTTGGGTTATATTTGGGGCATTATAATACAACTCACACGTGTGGCTCTTTTAATATACCTACTATTATGTACTAAATTCTCTCTTACGCAAAAAAAACTAATTACCTTCAAAATAATTGTTTCCAAATTTGCACTTCGTGTAATAGTTTAAATATAAATAAAATGTATTTTCTGAAAAATTAAAGAAATTGTTATTGTTGATTACACAACACAAAACAAACAAAAAAAAACAATGACTTGATAGATTCAGTGTTTTTATTTTCCGTAAAGTATGGATGGGTTTACAACAAAGTTTGTACATTGATAAAATCTCGCACATACATTACTTCCCAAATGCCTCAACACATTTTAAATACAAAGCAAAGCTACTGAGGTTTTTTAGTTTAGACATTTTTTGAGAATTTTCAACATGTCACATCTGAAAACTGAAAAATGTGTTCTCTGCCGTTTGTTTTCTCAACTCCTCGTATGCGGAAAATCAATCCGCTCATACGAGATCGCCAGAGGTTTTTATGCATACCAATAGTCAATTCCGAGCAGTAAGACGGGCGGCTTGACTGTGAATAATACTAGAACACATGCCTCCAGCATACAATTTATCGCACACGCAGAGCCGCATGCGAGTTCAACCACTTGACTTGTCTCGAGTAGACTAGGAACCTGAACGATTTCGAGCATAATGGACACCCTTCAGCTACTATCACCGGCACGACCGCGCCTTAACAAGACAGCTGCGATGAGTTAGGTAGCGTGCTTCTGTTTCCATGCTCCACACAACTGTTCAACCTACACGAACCTTTAATACCCCAATCGAAAATGAACATGTTTACCATTAAAAATAGTTTTTTTTTACAACTGTCACGTTTATATTTTAGCTGTACTTTATTAATGTTTTTAAAAAACACATGTTTTTTTGTCCTTATACACCGATATTAAAATATTTTTACGCCCAAACCCCTTGTTGCAGCATTATGCAAATTATACGTTACATTATAATAATATTGAAAATGTTTCTCTTACTTGTTAGGAGTTTAACCGTTTTCGGCATTTTCTTGAAATTTTCACACACTCGTTAAGTAATAAAGTTCTTACAAATTTAGATCCGGGCTGTTTTCTATGTATTTGTGTTTGTTTGATGATGACTTTGAACAAGATAATAACGTTTTTTTCGGTTTTAATTTACCGCCAGATCACACGAACACCCTTAATGTAACAGAATTGAACAATTTAATAATGATATGTTATATGTTTCTAAACAATGTCTGTTAGTTAAAATAACAGAAGTCTCATAAAATAGCATAACCCTTATTGCTACAGTATAAACTATAAAACACCTATAAATCTGAGTAAAACCAGGCAGAAGCATCAAAGCTGAATCCACAACAATGGAGGAGAATAGAGCTTTCTATCCTCAAGCAACCAAGCATAGTGGCTCGACCATCCCCCATTTGTAGAGTTGTCACGTGCAGCATAAACGCAATATACCTCATCCCCTGTAAGTAAATTACCCACCGGCTTGTGCTAAATAAAAAATTAAATTAATTAGAACTTTCTATGAGAATTAGTAACTTGTATGTTCGCGTTGCCTGAACTATAATCTTTAATAACGTACAGTTAACAAACAAGAAAAATTTAAATGAAAAGAGATAATGTGAATTTAAATTTATCAACTTGGATCGTCCCAAATTGTGACATAAAGCGTACAGCAAAGCCCTTGAGTGCAACAGATGAGTTTCCAATTTTAATAAAATTACAATTGGCTTATTGAAACAAAATTTCGGTGGTATAGTAATACAAAATAATTTAATGACATTAAATGATATCTCGTAATACATGGATGCATTTAAGGAATGGTTTTAACGTTGAGTAAACAAAAGTATTGAAAGAAATTCCTAATAAATGGCATCCAAATGAAGAATTTATGATGACTGCTCAGTAATAATAAAGGGATATTTAAAGTGAATGCTCCAAAGAGGTACATAACAGTTTCGTAAAATTCGGTTGCGATTGCAAATGTAAAGAGTAAAAGAATGCAAACACATGTCACGGTCACGAGATGTCATTAACATACGAGGAACATGCACGACCGAGTAGCGATGCTGCTGTAGCTAGAGTAATTGTGTCAGCGCTGAACTTGTAAAAACGCAAGAGCGGTGTAGCGAGATATAAGTTTGTAGTCGCACATGGTAGGATCACCAATTGTCCACATCCGTGTTTCCCTGTGGGAAAAATTTATTTCGCTTTCCCTAATCACTGTCATGTTAAACTTAGGAAAGGAGTACACAGATCGGGCACAAACAGAAAGGTAGCAACCAACATCTCGATAGAACTGTGATCCAGGATAGCCGATCCCATAGTTCGAGCCCCACGCTAGCGCCGTGAATCTTCGGCCCATGTAGGGTGCACACATTCTCCACATGGGGGCGTAAGAAGGAAAACTGTGAGCAGCAAGAAGGGCTGTAAGGGAGTGAAAAAGTGCTAGAGGCACACTCACTTCACCTGCGATATTCTTACGCAGGCAAACCCACGTTCACACATGCGATAGAAGTTTCTTATCATGGAGGTCGCCAAATTGATTCACGTGACATACACGGGGAGTTGGGTCCGTGGCAAAGTCGTGAACGACCCAGAGGGAGCTCTAGTCTCATTTAGTGCCACTGACCTGAAGGAAATTCCAGGCGTTAGAGACATACATATAAGAGATGCCTTCTTTTACTGTGGGTCATATGAGCGACACAGTTACTGGGCAGTGTGACACGAGGGCACTGCTGTTAGAATTCTTTGGAGTAAGACCTTAATAGCTGTTAATATATTTGTATGTTCCGATAATGTATTGTAGGACTAAGTTAGTCCCACATAGCAAAAAAACTTGCAGCAAGCATTTCTTACTATGTGGGTCGACAAGTGCAAGTTTGTTGTAATCGGCTCCGTAACCTCTGTTAATAAGTAAATGGTTACTGCGTCATATTTTATGTACGTCAAGTGAATATTGTATTACTTATAACATAATCCATCATTACGTCTAAAAGCTCAATTCCACTTTCGGTATTCTAACCAAATACACAATCATTTCCGCCATTGATACGGAAACAAAGTCTCGCCTACGTAGCAGCTACTAAAATTAATCCACGTGGAATTCCTTCATTTGGAAAAATAAATTTACTCAAGAATGGCTTTACGCGAAACATTTCAAAATGCCTACGAAAACCGCAACGAAAAATAAAGTCACACGATCACACTCAAGAATCGGCACCACAGACTACGTCTTCAGTCGGCTAGTCCATTACAAATTCGGATTTCATAATCAAACTATGCATTATGATAGTAATATACTATAAATTATTTTATGACTTACTTTTCAAAAAGTCAATTTGGCAGAGAATTATAAAAATAGTTCCCCTGCGAAAGCCATAACAACATGCGCGCGTAAAATATAAGAGTATAAGACAAACAACTCACAGAATACTCAAGCGGAAGTGACGCTATTCCGTTATTTCCATTTCAGAGAGCAGAGAGATGAAGCAAGCCGTTGACAGTCATAGATGAATTACTTGCTGCAAGCTTATGTGCTGTATGGGGTTACAGTTGCTTGCGTCGTAATCCGTAGATGTAATTAAGTATTTTATTTGCAGTTGTAGTTGTTGATTATTTAACAGACATATAAGGATTTACAAGCTGAAAATAACATGATACTTAGCAAACGAAAAGTAGTGAGAATGTTTCAACAGAATAATGCTGATCATAAAATTAATACAAACCTAATTACTGTCACTCTTGAAAAGTAAGTGCAAACTGCGTAGTATTATAATATATATATATATATATATATATATATATATATATATATATATATATATATATATATATATATATGACAATTTTTGCAATAACAGATAGGTACGCAGGTAAAATATTATCATTATAAACGCAAGTGAATAAGATATTCACATTTAAATTATAAAGATAAATCTCACAGAGGGTGAAAATATTATAGTCATATTTAATGAAAGGATGCTGATAAGATAGTAAATATGCATGTTCAAGTGTAAGCTACACAATTCTCTACTAAAGGGAGATAAACAAATAGAATGGGATCTTATATAAAATTTCTAAATAAAAAATTGAGATATAATATTTAATGCGAGTAGTTATCAGGCCAACATTATACAAGACGAAATTAAAGTTCAGCGTAAGAAAAAAATTTTTAAAAGTAGGCAATAGAAAAGTAGCGTTCAATAAGTTACGCAGGTCCTATAGCAAATTTCGATAGGGAACTAATAAACAATTACAAGAGCATGAGCTAAGGCATGTATTGTTATGTTTCAGTGAGGCTAGTGAGAGAGAAAACGCCAAGCTGTAAGTAGTACGGCAGCAAAAACACCTGAAAAGCCGTCCAAACAACGTGCGGCAGTACTTGAACGGGCGTCCTCCTTAGCAAACAGACGGAAGCAGCACGAGCAGACGTCAGGTGGTTTACGTTTTCTGTTGCGTAACAGGTACCTTCACTCAAGTCTAGCCAACATCACAACACACATACTCACACGGCCGGTCGCTCGTACAAAAACCCATACGTCAGCATACAAACGCCTCGCACTGCACTCAATAGTTATTAGTACGAAGACGCTAAACAGAAAACTTGAGAATGTTCACAGTTCAAAACACAGTAGCCTACCTACATGTTTCATAAAATTAAACGTTAATATCATCATTACAATGTCAAGAAAGAATGTTTAAGACAACAAAGGACAGGGAATGTTCCTGGTTTGAATAATCATTAAGTTTTGAAGAAAATAAGAAGTGAAGGTATTTAACACTATAATTTTAATTATTTAACTCAGTGCAGAGCCTAGGGCTCTCAATAAAAACGAACTAGTAAGCCTATTTAACAGGCTTTAGTAATATAAACCAGCAAGTGGAAATCGATATAGGTAATGACAATAAAAAAATTGACAACAGTGTAATAAGTTTTAAAATAAAATAATACTTTCATTTATTGTATAAACTGTAAAATACTCTAATATGTTAACGAAACATATATATGAAGTGTTGTAATAAACAACTTTAATAGGTTAAGAATAATTAATTTATTATTTGGGGTTTGCTTGATTGTATAACAAAAATCAACCAATATCATTCTGGTGTTTGGTAGGTGTGTTAGAAAAATTATGTAACAAGAATCAAGGGAAAGCAAAAAAAAAAAAAAAAGAAAAAAAAAAGCTAAATTTCAGGCAATATGAACAAGTTCCTTTATACCAAAATCCCAATTTTGGAACATAGAAGACTTAGCTTGTAAAACAGCTGCTAACGAGATATGTTATAGTCATAAACGAATTCACTGTTCAGACCTGCTATATTTATAAGTATGTTCTTCCCAAATCTTGTTAGGTGCTAAAGAATTAATTGTCCAAGTAAATTATGGTAAGACTGATATCTATAGTTATGTTTTTGTAAATTTGTGTTTAAACATTTTAAATGTGGTTTTTTATTTCAGGATAAAATGACGAACTAACTTTTTCTGTAAATAACACTATATGTAATTCGTGATTTTTCCAAAATGTTTGTAATGGAGGGAGCATTTAATTTTAAATATAATTAATAGCTGTCTTCAGCTCATACATTCATTTAAAGTTCAATGTTATTATAATGGGAGTTCAATTAATTTATATAAACGGCCAAAGTTTCCAGAATTGTATTTAAAACTAAGAGAGGCAGCCGTGTTTCAGTTCCACTTCGTGTGGCTTCTGCGTTCGCAAAGAAGAAAGCACGCAACGGCACCTCAAGTGCATGGCCCAGTAAACAGATCAGGAATTAAAGCACATCCAAACAAAGCTTTGACGCAGGAAGACGATAGAAGCTCCGATACTTCGTTTATCCTTCCGTTCAAAAACTATCCTACACACGATTTCCTGTCATAGTGAAGAGGTGTTCAACCCAATCATTTACGGCGCTGCTAAAGACAAGAAAAGAAAAGATTCAAGTAACTGCCCAATAGTTCGAGCCACAGCTAGGGACAGCAACTTTTCGAAGAAAGGGGAAGATGTTCCTGCACGAGATCGGAGCATATTCGTAAAGTGCAGTGTTGAAGGTCACCGAATAATTGGGCAAGTTACTAAACACGGCGATGGAGGAAAGTCTGCAGCCTCTAGGAAATTAAAATACGCCCCAACGTACTTCTTCCGTAAGACCCGATAAACTGGTACAAGTTTACAACACATCGCAACTATTTACGAGGCACGAAAGGCGGAGAAGGGGCTGTCTGCCACCATGTGTTCAACAGGATGAAAGACAATATGAGAGTAAGACTTGTAAATATGGTACACGCCACTCAGCCTAAAATTAGGCTGGATATATTTTACGCTGTATACCTTTAGGCTGAATGACTTTAGGCCTAGTGACTGTAGGCTGAATAATTTTAGGTTGTACGACTTTAGGCTGAGTGACTTTATGCTGAGTGACTGTAGGCTGAAAAATTTAAGCTGTATAATTTTAGGCTGAATAACTTTAGGCTGAGAGGCTGTAGGCTGAATAATTTAATGTTGTACGACTTAAGGCTGAGTGACTTTAGGCTGTGTGACTTTAGGCTGAACGAAATTTTGATCTTGACTGCTACGACAGCATAGCTGTTGTATTTTTAGGCTGAAAGGCTTTAGGCTGAATACTTTTACGTCGAGTGGTGGTCCAAGCGTGCAGTAGCAGAAAAGTTTAAGTTTTGTGCGATTCGCATCTTTTAATGGTTGAACATTTCTGTCCTAGGTGGCAGCGCTGTAACGATACAGCGAATAGTATAGTAGTGTCAGTTACGAACTGAAGATAGTGCCACGAGCGCTACGTTTTCGGCGTTTTCAATTAGCGACAATAAAGGGTACGTAGTAACCTGTGTATTATAAAGTGGAGTTGAAAATATGCTGTTCTTGGTCTAAAACCAGTCAAGCAGCTTTTTCATACTAGAAAATTGTAAGATTAAAATATTTTTATTATAACTTTTTTTGCCGTGTCATACTCTGTGTGGAAATAAGTGAAGAACTCACGCTTACTATGCTAGCAGAACTAACAAATTTATTCAGTAACCAATTAATATTTAATACCTCACTGTTTCGTATGTTATTTTACGAAAATTACGTGAATCACGTAGGTACAAAATTTAAAATATTTGAAAACATTTCAATGAATGCATATTTACTCAGATATTCTGATATCGAAAGCGAGTTGGTGTATAATATGTGATAGTATTTTAAGACACTGTCTCGAATTTATTCAGGTGAAAGTTCACCCAAATTTGCAAAAAAAAAAAGATTATTCATGATTTAATTAGCATATCAACATTACAATAAAAAATAATAATATTCCTATATAATAAACTATTGGAGGTGAAACGATGTACGGCGTGATATATCTACCAAGCATGATAATGGTGAATTCGATACATTAGAAACATTTTCTTAAGCTTGCAGCATCAACAATTAGTCTTAGTATCCTAATAATCGCAAGATAATATAAAATTTGTCACAACATAAAGCTACAGCTGGAAGTACTTGAAGTATCTTAATAATTGGATACTTGTAAAAATATAAATTTGCAATAGGTTTCTGCGTGTAAAGATCTTAATATTCATTACAATATGGCTTTTGCCACATCATTGGATTGTTTTATTTTTTGCTTTTGTAAAATCGTGAGAAAAATATGTGAAATTTGCTATTAAAGCGTGGATTATGTTTATCTTGTGCTACAGTACAAGCATCGTAGTTGAACTTCTAACGTATTTTAAGGCCGCAATCAGTCCAGAAATGTAAGAATATAATGCAAATCGCTGGATTGATTGCTGCCTAAATACACGTTAAAAGTGGAACTGCGACGTGTTTACTGTAGCTCTCGGTAAATTAAAATGCCTGCTTTAATAGCAAATGTCACATTTTTTTTCTTGAGAATTAAAAAAAATAATAAGATTGATGCAGAGGCTGAAGTACTCGAGAACTTTCCATTAAATTTCGGTTTACTTTTTAACGACACTATTTATTAGTAGAAGCGTAACTAAAAATATTTAACCCAGTGGGAAATGAAAATATTAACAAAATGCAAGAAAAGTTGAATATGTAGGAGTGAAAAACAGTACGTAAAGGAAATCATTGCAACTATCATTACATTCACATGTAAATAATGCATTATCGTTTGCCAGAGGCATGTGATAAATTGGGTAACCGTTGGACATGTGATTTATATGTCTGTCAGCAATGTGAAAAGCAATCTATTTTCTATTTCAGGATTTCGCACTTGAACTAAATATTTTATTAACGTTATCGATTAAATACAAAATACCGTCAGGTCTATTCGGTAACATGAAGTTGATTACCAAAATTTATTTTTCAGCAAAATAATTGAAGCAAATTCATTCCATAGAACAATTTGTGTTATTTACAACGAATTCGCTACCGGAATGTAAAGACGTATTTGATGAGTACATTTTACTTACAGTAATTTACATTGGGGAAAAAAGTATTCCGTCATTGTAATTACGATATAGGCCTATGAATGCAGTGCAGGAAACTCTGTGATATTCCACTGGTACGAACATTAGCAATTCACAACCGACAATTTAAAATACAGAACCAAATAATGCCTACGTATTATGGCCATGACAAATTTACTAGGGTAATAAAAACCACGAAACAATTTAACCAACAACACTGTAAAAAATTTTCTCCGTCGGTTTACGGAATTTCCGGTAAAAATTTCTCCGGATACCTCCGTAAATCCACGGAAACTTATTTTCTAATCCAACAGAAGTTTCCGTAAAACAGTTTCAACGCACGGAACAGAGCCATACTTACATGTCTATAATGCTACAACTGCATTTCTACAGATTTGCATTTTTACCGGTGACGTTATTAAAATATATCCGTCATATTTACAGCTCGCTAACCAATAAATTTACGATTTTTTCCGTGCAGGTGTCCGCAGACTTACGGACATATTACGTATGATTCCGTAATGTACATTTACTACAAACATTTCCGTATTTTACTTTTACGGACGCTATTTCTGTTTATTAACGAAACATTTCCGTTAAAATTTATAAAGGTGTACATGAGAGTATTTCAAGTGGTACTGAATGCCAGCGAAATTTTTGGTATGTAACTAAGGTGTACAACACAACAGTTGCTAAAAACTCTTATAAACATAAGGTGGCACTGTTCAAAAATAACTCCGTCAGTTTACGGAGAAGTTCTGGTAAAAAATTCTCTAGGAGTGTCCGTTAATTTACGGAAAGCAATTAGAGCTCCATTTATCGTAACTCACATATTTATGAGGATTAATTATGATGCAGGGACAATAATACGTACGGTTATTTTTTTTAGTTTACTCTCGCAGCTCTACATGTGTTTAATTAATGAAACGTAATTATGTATAACTGTGCTGCAAAATAATGCTTCCGTTAATTAAACAGCCATTTCCGTAAAATTATCCGAAAATTCACGGAAACTTATATGTGATATCACGTATTACGTTTTATTTGTTTAAATTCTCCGTATTTTTGTTACTTGAGGCACTAATAAGCAATTTGGAAGACGAATTAAAAATGAAAAACACAATAACAGAAATAAATAAAATTATTGTCACGAAATTACGGTATCAGCACAAAATATTATGTATGTTTGCTTTGTGGTGAAAACTGTGCGAGACGGAAAAAAAGGCACGGCAAATCTGCGCATCTTTCACCATTGGTGAACTCAAAAGTTATCATTATTACATAAAAATTAATTAATCGAGCATACCGATAAAAATATAGCGTCGTATCTATCAGTCATGGCACAATATTCTGTAATAATTTCATTCTTTACCGTGTACTGTATAAAAAAATTTTAGGGGGACATACATGAATACATACATACATAAATACATACATACATTCAGACAGACAGACACGGGATCTTATAAGCCCATCATTCCTAGAGGAAAGGGTTAAAAATGGATACTTTTTACAATATCTTACACTTCTAAAATCACCCCCCCCCCCAACTTATAATGTGCTCAATATGTTTACTGTTTGTATTAAATATGTCTAAAGGAAGACATGTAATTTGTTTTGCAGTTTCATATTTATAGAAATGTGTATATTTCAATTTGTTTTCATACGTAATGCACGTAACCGAGCGAGGAGGTACTGTATTAAAAACATCGCACAGTTTAGTGTCCTCTGTTGAGAAAGAATCACTAGTACGTGTGATATATTATAGCAAGTCGAGCATGACATAGCGATTAGTAATGAAGTCTTGGATATCATGTTTGTTTCGTAGATATTACTTGTGACTACTATTTACTAGCATTAATATATTTTAGTTTTTCATAGCTTTAGCATAACGGCATGTCTTAGTCGAAATTTGCATGAAATAGGAACGTACAAATTTAAACCTAAATAACTTATTGACGTACAATAGTTGAATTTTAATTTAAAAACCTTAGACTAGTAACACTAACAAATAACAAAACAAATAACGAAAATGGAAAGCACTAAAATAAAATTTGCATTTTAAAAAGTTGTACGCTAATTAGAAATTTTTGAAATACAAACTATTATGCTGTACATTTTTATATATTGCTTGAAGTATCTTATGCCATATCAGATTAAACTGATTTAATATATTTCAAAACGTCAGTTTCCGTTACTTGTACATCCCAATGAAATGGTGTTGAGTCAAAACTTGGAAAGTATACAATTTTCATAAGAGGAATAGCCTATGTGTTCACAATTTACGTCTACAAATCCATTAATACAGAACTAATACGACAGAAAACAGAAAGTTATGAGATTTTGGGTACAGTAGTTGCATACATGCATCCAGGGTGGCCCAGATCTGTACCAAACAAGTTGAAGCCATTTTTTCGAATAAGGGAAGAATTGTCGCTTGAACAAGGATTAGTCATGTAGGGCTACAGAGTGGTTATTCCCAAGGCAAGCCAAGAGAAGTTGTTGAGGGAAGTTCATTCTACTCATTTGGGGATGGTGAAGTTGAAGAACATGTGCAGGTCAATTTTTGGTGGCCTAACTTAAATACAGAATTAGAAGAGTTTGTTATATCTTGCGACATTTGCATGTCGTCTAGATCAGAAACGCATAAAGTAGCAGATGTTAAGTGGCCAGAGTGCGAAAATGTTTTCGAGCGAGTTCACATAGATAGTTGGGGTACACATTTTCTAGTTATCACAGAATGCTTTTTCTAAGTTGGCGGAGGCCTTTCCTGTGATGTCACTTACAACGGAGGCATGCCTTGGCAAGCTCAGGAAAACTTTTGAACGCTTCGGATTACCAAAAACTATTGTGTCAGATAAAGGTACAAATTTTGTGTCTGAGGAATTTGAAAGGTTTTGTACAGTCAATGGGATTGTGCATTAAAATTCTCCCCCATTCCACCCACCCAGTAATGGGGCATTGGAAAATGCAGTAATGACACTTAATCAATAGTATTTTGTACTTCATTGTGGATGTTTGGTTCACTTGCTATACATAAATTTATACAGCAAAGAATACTTCTGGGCTATTGTAGGGTTTTGGTTTAGCGTAATGCAAAAATGGTTATTAATGTTGTATAACAGTGCAGCATAAGCCAACTGCAGTACTATTGACCACTAATGACTTGTTCATTAGTACGTAATATGTGAAGCAACGAGTGATTGAACATGCACAAAATAAACACATTTAGACTAAATGCAAGCTTAACTATATATGAACTATAATTTTCATGTAGGTACACTATCCTACTAGATCACATAAAATAATCATGTTCGCTATTCACATTCAAATTAGATCGCTGTGTCTTCCGTACAAATATGCCATTTCAGACATCGAATTAATATGGTTGCGAAAATGGAAAATAGATGGTTTAAAAATTTAATTAGCCATTTTTCTATCAGATACTTGTAAAATTATCTAATACTATTACTTAAAAAATGCATGACATAAGTGGGTTTTGAACCCAGATCCTTATAAACAGTAGCCAAGTACCGTAACCAGCATGCTACACTTTAGCTACTTTTATTGATTTTTTTATATAATTTTAGATAAAATGCTTGGTGCAGTGGCGATACGGAAGCTTCTGCATCATCACTGCACCAAACATTCCCCCCTTTAATGTGACTTAATTCGAGTGACCCCAGTACTTTTCGTGAGATAATTTGTATAGTGACCATTTTTGAGACCCAAATGGACAAACACAAATTTACACCCAGCCAGACCTGGGAATCGAACCCAGAACGCCCCGCACCAAAGCCGGTCGCTCAACCAACTTTTTTTTTTTTTAAATAAAAATGTTTGGTGCAGCGGAATCTTCCGCATCAACACTGCACCAACCATTCCCCTCTTTAGGTTTGACATATTTCGAGTGACCACAGCAATTTTCGTTAGACAATTTGTATGGTGACAAGGTTTGAGACCCAATGGACAAACACAAATTAACACCCAGCCTGACCTGGGAATCGAACCATGAACCTCTCGCACCAAAGTCGGCCGCTCAACCAACTGAGCCACGGTGAGTCGGCTCCAACTGAGCCACGGGGGGTCGGCTGCTATTGAGTACCTCGCTAGCTGAAATTTTATATGTCCAGTGCTGGCTGTTATGTCTTGTGACGTGGACCAATCACAATAAGTTTTCGGTCGCCTGCTGCTTCCACGAACTTTGCTTGCTTCCCATTCCTAAACTAAAGTGTTTAGAAGAAAAAAAATTGGTATCTTAATATTTCTTCAGTGTTAACAATATGGCATACATTTCAATGCATTTAAAATTTCATGCAAGGAGTCCATTCTGAATAACTAAATAAACTCAACATAAAGCATCGACGTAGTTTGTACTACGAGAAAAAGCGAAACCTCGTCTAAGCTTTAAAAAAATGAAAAGTACTGAAGGTAAAATATTATTATAAATAGTAAAATATTTCTCAATACATAACACAAGACCTCTAACCTAACAAAATGTAAAAATTCACCTAACACTTAATAGACGAAATAAACTTACAGTGTCTCGTTAAAACTTTAGCTAAAATAATAAAAGTAAAGAAAAAACAAAGTTCTCAAATTATTAACTCGACTTAAAGTTCAATAACACCAAATAAACAAAAATAGACATTGTCAAAATCAAAATATGTTTATGAGCAGTAATTAGCATTTAAAATGATTTTGAGCTGCGAAATAATGTAGGCGGCTTAGCGACAAAGTATAATTAATCGCCACATCTAGTTTCTCTACGCCATGTTCTCGCGTCGGTCTTCAACTGCAGACTGCCCTGAATGGCCTCAACTAACAAACTTTAAAAACTACATGGTATCAAAAGTAGCTACAAACTACAGAAAGAAGAAGTGAAAAACCTAACTTGTCCGACTGACTCAGCGAGTCACGTGTCCACCTTGTTCAAGGGTCTCGATGCAACTCTCAACATGATGACTAAACAGGCCAACCAAAAACGCTCAACAATCAGCAAATTTCTCCGTCGGGAGCACTGAACTACCACGCCACCGAGTACCAACCCAACTCTATGTGGATTTATCTACACCAATCACTAGTAAAAGTTCACTCAACAGACCAATCGACGAGCAAAACGACATGTAGGCCTACACACCGCCCGGAATGCAACGATTAGGCGATACACGCCTGACAACCTAACCACACAGTGCGGAGTAGAAGATGATTGACGGGGGAAGGGAAAGAGAGGGACACAGAAAAGAAACGCGCAGCGTATGCTCAAACAGAGACAGAGAAAACAAAAGAATATGCTGACAAGCGACACTACTCCGGTCAACGCCCTGTTACAACCTGAGGTCGCAGCAGACCAGGAGGAGGGGGGTGGAAGCTATCAACCTTGAAAGCATTGCGCGCTGACTGACGCCACGAAACAACGCCACACAAGGCACTTTCCCCCGACCATCCAGTAAGCTTGCGGGTGTATACCACTTATACGAATGTTTGTTCCTCCGAATCGCTTCTTCCCTGTTTCCAGAGGAGAAGGGCCTACATACAGGATTGTACGAAACAAGCTCTTTAAAACTCAGAAAAATGTATAATACAAGATGTTTGAATCACATTATTATAGAAATTAAATATCACAATGATATCTCACTAATCAAGGAAATAATTCATGATAATAATTCATATGAAACCTTAGGAAATACATAATACAAAAATATTTACACGGATAAAAATATCAGCAAATACTTAGTCGGCCGACTTCTGTTTGAGACACTGGACTAATGTATTTGTGCGACGTGTTAGTACTGTCTTTAACTACTGTGCTGGATTGTTCGTTGATATCAGTAAAAAACAAATGCGTGTACAGAAGGTACAGAACACGTGTTTAAGATATTATTTCAACCTCAAAAACAAGAACATGGAAAACAGAAGGTTATATTATTTAACTATTCAATTTAATCTAGTAGTAGATACCCCGATAAAACATATTCATCGGAAAGATTAAATGATCTCAATGCACCGTCACAATACATGAAATAAAAACCTCTTTAAATTGCCTCGAGTCGGTATACAAACATTAGTTCAGCAAGAATTGCAGTGGCATGCTGGGAGACTTGAGAAATCTCTCACACTAACACTTCAAGTTTACGGAGAAATTACGCCTTTTTCTGCTACACAACAGTTTAAATAGAGAATACTTTGTGTTTGATTTTTGTCATATGATCGTTCAAAATATTGTACTTTCGGAAATAATTATTTGTTTTAACTAAAAGTTTATTTCATATCTCCAAACTTCTTTGTAATTTTTAAAGTTATTGTTAGTTTGATGCAGCGTTTGGTGTCATGTAATTGTAATATTTATGATTAATATTTGTTCAATACTGTTAAGGTAATAACTGTAAAAAACACGCACCAATTGTAAACCAGCCTATAAAAATAAAAAATATATACATACCGTCAGCAAAATGTATATCTTCTGACAGTTTCACTTTGCCGCAAATATTTCATGTGTCATACAAATTTTAAAAAAATTCAAATGAAATTCTGCTAACTTCGAACTGGAAAGTACAGAATTATCACCAACCAACTCGCATACCTGTTTAAATTGGTAATAGTTATCACGTATTACTTACAAACAGTATCATTAACTTAAAAGAAATGTTTCCAATTTGTATGTGAAACAAGAAATAATGGCTAGGTAAATCATAATATTGTATAAGTTAAACGTTAAAGGAGAATGTTCGAAAAATTTCGAATCTTTTTAAAATTCAACTAATTAATTTTGGCCGTCCTTGGGTTTAAATTATTTGTAAACTGACTGGAATAAAGCAGCCTACTTACACTCCTGTAAATACTTTCAGAGTCAGATTCTGCCGGTAATTGTGGCTACTGTGATGTATTTCACTTGGTTCTTATCTGGAAGACTGTGTTCTTCATTGCATTTATTTTGTGCCTGTAAGTACACAGCTTAGCTCGACCTTTAAATTTGATTTTAACGAAGATCGTTTTGATCATGTACATTTTTCCACTGGATAAGCTTTAAAACTAAGAATTGTTAGCAATTTTTAGTACTAAACAAATTCACCGACCTTGGAAATGCAACAGGTTGTAAGGAAAATCTCCGGTTTTAGAGAATTTGCAGACTTTGAACATCACGCACCATTTAAACTATCCCACAATCAATGAAACTCAAATCACGACTCACTTAGCAGCCAATATCATAACATTCGTAGTCTCAGTTTAGTCCAACATGTTAGTTATAGATGGCTCGACTAGTCAGAATGTTTGGAGGAAGGGACATTATTCGAACAAAACCTCCTTCCGGGTGAAACGAACGACGTGTTTTTTAACGCTTTACTGATTGTCGACGGTTAATGCTTTCGTACTCCTTCTGTTAAAAAGGCATAGGAGAAATAAGATAATAGTACTTCCGCTCTTACAAAGCCAGGATTAATAAATGCTTCATTTTAATAGAGTTGCATGGTGTTGGGCTGGTTAAAACTACTTCAATGTATCATTTTTCAATTTTCTTAAAAATGTTATAGTACAAATGCGTTTCAGATTAGGTGAGAGGCAATCCTATTTCCTGTTAACTAGATATGAAAATGCTTAAATATACTAATAGTTTATTACATGATTAGTATCTAATCCATGTTATTTAAAACCTCATAATACGTCCCTTTTAAAATATTATTAACGTTTTGTTTATTAGTCCTTTAATAAACGTGCATTATACCAAAGCCGATACTTTACAAACACTTCTTAAATTGCAAATTAGTGACTTCTGTGACAGAAATTGTGATACTTTTCATTGCCTTGTTCGTAAAAGTTCTATTGTAACGAACCTAGGACACACAATAGAGCTCGTACCCTTGACGATTATAGTACGGGATACGAGATATCAACACAAAATAGCCATTGCTGCAGAAGAGGTACCTATCAAAGAACAGTAATAGCTAACTGTAGGGAGAAATTTTAAGTCATGTTTCTTTCACATATGTGTGTTTTCACAATAAATGTTTCATCACAAGTTTGATGAACACTGTGTAGCTTCCGTAAATCTAAATTACAGTACACTTATAGTTTTAAATCTGCAACACGAAACCTCTAATGTTTCAAAATCGTAGCTTATGTTTATGTGCTACGTTATATGTCAAGGAAGTTTCACATAACATGGTTGTGACCTAAAGAAGCCAAGATATTGAAGGTCTGTGGTATACTCTTGTTATTTAATAGGAGACTATTTCTACATTTACTATTCGTTAAGTGAGAAATATTTAACTTCTGTCGCCTTCCATCAAAGTGGTTGTGCAACAGTACGTGGTTGTAAATAAACCATCAATACAATCGAATCAGAAGACAATTTGGATGGTAATTTTCTCTTCCTACTATATGTAACTCAGACATCCACATTTCTTTGTGGGACGCATTGTTTTTAACCAATGAGTTGTAACGTGGTGAGTACACTTTAGTAGTTAGCAGTAACTCATTATATTGCGATTATTTTTAATAACTATTTCACGTTGGTTCAAGAAAAAAGTTACCGGCAAAATTATGAACCAGTTATAGAAAAATGCCAGTTACTGTGTTCTAACTAAATGCATCTAATTAAATGTAAGTAAAGTTGATTGTTTTCTTCTCCAATTGTAAAAACTATTAAGAAAAAAGATTCATATTTTAAAATTTTTAAAAAATAGATACAAAAATTTAGAAACGAGAGTGCTAAGGCAGTTGTGAAATTAAGAGTAATCTGATTGTGTATGAATTTTAACTTTAAAACCGTGTATGATTGTAATTAGAGATGGTGAAAAATCGCGAGAATGTTTTCTGCCAGCGTGTTCTGCAAATCAGTGTAGCGTCCTGGTCGTGTATAATAGACCGGCGGTTATGGAACACAGTCCAGCTGTTTACAGACGAATCACAGACGTTCAGTAGTAGCGCGCCAGAATTATCATTGAACCAGTCAAATAGGGACTCACCAGTAACGAAATAAAAGCGTCGGAAATGAATACATTACAATAAAGCCTAGCAAATAGTCAACTTATCCGCGATAAATCACATTATCTAAATATAATGTAAGATTTCGAATGAGTTCAATCAAATTCCAGTCATTACATAAAAATATAAGCCATACACTATATCGTCAAACTAATATCAGTAAATCCTGTGTACATGAATTACTGCGGCTCAGTAACAATTAGACCAGTCTCCGTAGCGTAGTCGGCTGCGCACTGGTTTGTGGTATATGAAGTACTACGACTTAGTAACAATTATACTGGCCTCTGTAGCGTAGTCGGATGAGCACCAACTTGTGGTACATTAAGTACTACGACTTAGTTACAATTAGGCTGGCCTCTGTATCGTAGTCGAATGAGCACCACCTCGTGGTACATTAAGTACTACGACTTAGTTACAATTAGGCTGGCCTCTGTAGCGTAGTCGAATGAGCACCAACTTGTGCTACATTAAGTACTACGACTTAGTTACAATTAGGCCGGCCTCTGTAGCGTAGTCTAATGAGCACCGCCATATGCTACATTAAGTACTACGACTTAGTTACTATTAGGCTGGCCTCTGTAGCGTAGTCGGATGAGCACCAACATGTGGTACATTAAGTACTACGACTTAGTTACAATTAGGCTGGCCTCTGTAGCGTAGTCGAATGAGCACCACCTTGCGGTACATTAAGTGCTACGACTTAGTTACAATTAGGCTGGCCTCTGTAGTGTAGTCGAATGAGCACCACCTTGTGGTACATTAAGTGCTACGACTTAGTTACAATTAGGCTGGCCTCTGTAGCGTAGTCGAATGAGCACCACCTTGTGGTACATTAAGTACTACGACTTAGTTTCAATTAGGCCGGCCTCTGTAGCATAGTCGAATGAGCACCACCTTGTGCTACTTTAAGTACTACGACTTAGTTACAATTAGGCCGGCCTCTGTAGCGTAGCCGAATGAGCACCAGTTGTGGTACATGAAGTACTTCGACTTGGTACTGTTTGGCCGGCCTCCACAGCGTAGCTGGTTAGGCGCCGGTCGCAGTACGAGAGGTACTGAGTTCGAATCACAGCTCGGACATGGCTGTTGTTTTGCCCTTCAACTCTCTTCACCCTCACTGGCTTTACGACCTAGTTGTTAAAGGAGGGAGGGTTTAAAATCCTCTCACCTTCACCGTAATTTTTTATAAGTCGGGCCACATTGAACATTGCTTTATATTTCTAGGATACTGTTGCGTGCCATGTACCTGGAGGCCAGTGGTCGGCGGCTGTTTCGTTACACCTTGAGGGCTGGCCGATGATTCAAAGCCCGGGTGGCTCATAGTGGGAATCCCACCGAAACTACGTCATAGATACCTGTCCCAACTGCATCTTAACCCTTCGAGGGCGGCCGACGTGACTACAAGCACACCCGAAACATGTAATGCGGGGAACACCCGACTATCTGGGTTAGTATAAAGCACAGAATCGGCACATTTGAGGAGAGTTCGCTATTGGTAGTGCTAGAGGAAGGTGCTACGCCTGTGGAGAGAGACTGGTGAAGACATCTTGGTGACGTCAAAGACTACTGTGAGGCGGTAGGGGGCTACCTTCGGAGCAGTGTTTGGAGATACAAGAGGACTGCTGCGGCGGGCTGACAGGCGAAGAGGAGGTGCGCGATGGGAGTCGAACAGAAGACCTCAAGAGTGAAGACAGCCGTGCACTCGGGGTGCTGCGCAGCACATAGTGAGCCATTACCACTTCGGACTGATAAGGTTGTACATTGTCATTATTAGAAATACTGTTGATTGGATATATGACTGAATTTTATTGTGATTTATAGTGTTTAATTAATTGATGGTAGACTTTTCTTGTGCTTTAATTGTCAAAGTTAATTAACGTGTCTGTGACACAGGAGTAATTGTGTGCATAACTAATTGTGTTGTGAGAGTTCT